>VXBQ01010962.1:239326-285757 GCA_013400175.1 Phainopepla nitens
TTCTTGGGTATGAAAGAGAAGAATGTGTAAAAACAGATGTGGAACTACAAAGCCTCCCCACAGATTTCTTGAGAAGGAAGACTTACATATAGAGCAGTCTGTGTGGCCATTAATGTACAAACTGATTCAGGGAAAGGATATGATAGATGTTACAGCAAGCACATAATTCATCACAAAAGCTGAGAGGCATATGATTATCCCAGGGTAGCAGGGAATCAGTGTTTCTTGCATGATTAAATACAGCTAGTGGTTGCAAACATGAGGAAACCACTGCATGTTTTATCTAGGGCACACAAAGTTTGTCAAGAAAGGTAGCAAGTTTCTGAGACGACCCCGATAGAGCTGCAGCAGCATGAGACAAGCTGGTAGGCTAACCAGCAGCTAAAACTGCACTAGTATGACATTATTGATATATATAAAAGACCTTCCTTTCATCTGAGAATCTCATTCAATCTTTTAGCTCAGAATGGTGTGTAGTTCTTAATACTGTCTAAGGCAAATTCCAATGGTAGCTCATCCTCACTGCTGCAATTGCAGTAGCCTCTCTAAATGTCAAGGGCAATTTCCTACCACAGTTCTGAATCACCTTAAGGAAAATCTCTCCATGTCTTTCCTATAATATTTGCAAGGGTTGTAGAATTTTCCTCATGACTTTACAGTCTGAAATATTTTGTTGGGTTTTTGGGGGTGTTTTTTGGGGTTTCCTCTTTTTTTGTGTGTATGGTTTTTTTTGCAGCACTATTCCCACTTTCATATTTGCAGTCCAAAAAAATAAAGCTCTACATGCCCAAGGCTTTTACTACATCTAAATGGTCTAATACTTCTTCAATTAGTTACTGTTTCTTACACAGTGCTACTACTGAATTTTCATGTTCCCTTCTTCCTTATTTTTTCATTTTTCTTATATTTTCTAACAATGAAGTTTGATGGATTTTATTAGTGAGAGACACTAAAAATATACATATGAATTTTATGGTAAGTAAAAAGTGTGATTTATGTCTCTGTTCTGACTGTCCATTTATTAACTATCATTGTTTTTAATGCAGTGACTTTTTTTATAAAGTTGTGATTTTCATGTCATCCACTGCTGCTGTGATCTCCTCACTCCCTATCATCCTCACAAGCTTCCATCCACTGCAGCCCGTTTCACAATGACATGAAAAGCTTTGGTTATTTTCTGAATTTCCCGGACCAATACTTCAGACTTACCACTTCTTTACAGCATATATTGCCAAAAGCAGTTTCCCACTCACTCATACCATCCCATAACACAGAATTCCCCAGTGCCATATTACAGAAGCATGTGTTCTGAAACGCATTTCATGTTAAATTGTTTCATGACTTCTTTCAAATATCCATACATTCAGCCCAAGTGGAACACTGAACTGTGTGGCCACTACTGCTTGCGGTAGAGGCAAGAGTAAAACATCACATGTGATTTCAACATCATTAAGTTGTTTATTCACAATTCAGAAGCAATGTGGCTGAATCAGCATTATTTCCTCTGTGAGAGGTGTCTGGTGTTAACTCTTCTGTTGCCTATCACCATGCACAGAGCAGAGACAGAGCAAATTCCTATTCTGTCAACTCTTTTCACTGAAAACATCTGAGAAGTCTGTAGAGGCTTCGTATCAAGAATGACAGCAGCGTCTGTCCTTAGGGAATACTTGTCTTTGCTTTCCTCTACATTTCAATGATATATAATAAAAATACAACAGAAATTAACTGAGATACCATTTTTGACTCAGACTGTCTTTATTTTCCAGACCTACAACAGAAATTAACTGTGATACCATTTTTGACTCAGACTGTCTTTATTTTCCAGACCAATTACACTACTTCACTCTCCTTCTCAGACTGCCTCAAAGCTTCTCCAGCTGGCCATGTTCCTCATGCACAGCATCAGACAATACTACTGTCTCCCAAACTGTTGGTACCATCATTCACAGAGCAGCTTCCCAAATCAAGTATAAAACCACAGCAGTCTTCTCATTAATTATAGTAACAGTTTGAGTGGAATGTTGTTGCACCTCATCAGCACACGTGAATTAAAACATCGACAAAATACAGTTCTGTTTGGAGTTTGGTAGTTACAGATGGGTGTTCATGTGCAGCTATTTCTTAACAAAAGCTTTTAAAGAACCCTTTTCTGCCTTACATGGCAGAATTGCACACTACTTAAGCTGGAGCTGAACTTATCCATAATTCCACCCAAGTATCTGAACTGTTTGCAGCAAAGACCCTGAGTTAATTTTCATTCACTTATTCCCACATAGCTTTGCCAAAGCTAATAGAGTTTCACAGGTTTGACCAGAACTCGACTTCAGTTTTCTAAGCACATTTCTTTGTTTCATGACAGACATTTCTTTATGGGTTATGTTAATTAGAACAGAGCCAGAAGCTGATTCCTTTCACAAAGCAACTTATATTTTGAGTGATCCCACTGGTACCAGCGCCTTGCTTTGACTAAAAAACAACCAACCTGTGTGTGACAATGACTCACCATAGGAAAATGATCTGGTACATTCAATTTATCTGTTCTTTCCACTTAGCCACCAAACACCTCGCTAGGTACAAACAGTGCCACTTGGCACCAGTTAAGTGCTATTGAATCCTGAGAGAAGGCAAGGCACAGTTTACCTCCATGGTCAGATAAATCCTGTTTATATTGCTAGATGCTCTTCACTGATGTGCTGGCAAGGCAAGCTTCAACACCTGCCAGGGACTTAGGGCAAATCTGGCAGAACTGGACAAGCAGAAGATATTCTTAACCAATATAGCCCTGTATTAAATTTCTCCCTCTGCTTCACAGACTCAGTAAGCCAGCACCATCCACCTCTGCAGGTGACTGCAGAACTTCTGGCTCTGAAGAGGACACAGATGTCTTGAACCACTAACTACCCCTCGGGTATTTTTTAAAATGCTGAGGGCTCCATGCCTATGCACCTGGTTTGGGATAACACATTTTCATTCAGCTGTTGATGATTTTGAATCCAGTTGAGAAAACAGCTCATTTGAATTCTCCACAGCTTGTTTGATTCTGCATCTAATTCATTACCTGATCACTTCTAATTAGAACATCACAATGGAAGAGTTGTTTTGTTCTATGCAGGCAGCAATTATTTCCTTCCAGTCAGGACACAGGATCTCTCCTCATGGGGTGATCTGCAATAGAATACTGAAACATTTAGGTTTGTTTGCAGATAAGAAGGAAAAGGTTAATGTAAAAATCTTTCTGTTACAGGAGTTTTCACAGTAGTCAAAAGATTTTACTTTTACCATATTTTTCTGGTGTTGCTAGCACTTTCTATTCCCAGCATTTATTTTTCCAAAACACATTTTTTGCTGTAATGATAAAATAATATTTAGCTGCTTTTTTTTTTTTTTTTTTTAAATCTGCTCATTCTCTGTAATCATAGCCAAATTTGCCTACACATTCAGGAGCTTTAGACCACCAGGATGTGTCAGTGAGAAACTGCTATTTTTGGCTTACAACAAAATTGTAGGAAGACAGATGCTGCCATTAAACTTAAGAAAAACTGTGTGTGCCAAATATTCTGTGTTTCTGGCATTATTGTCATTTTTTTAGTGCAATATGTTTTTTGTACAGGGGCTCTTGCATAAGAGCAAGGGGCTCTTCTTGGATGAAGACCAATAGCACAGAGAGGAGAGGAGGCTGCTTGTTGAGAAATTGCATTGTTTGAAAGCATAACTAGAAATGTGCACACAAGCAGGAGGCAAAATGAAGCACTATTTTTGGTTAAAAATACAATAAGAATAGTAGGTATTTGAGTTCCAGTAAGTGGTAATAATTACATTTAAAGCACTTGGTAGACTTCTGGCTTTGAAGAGTGCAGAAAGAAGAGTAATGACTGATAAGTGTTTGTGAGTATTCAATTTTTAACAGTCAGAAGCAATAACAGCTCAGTTTGATACTAATTAAGGACTTATTAACTCTCTTTCAACTCTGCGTGCAGTTGTACACAAAAATTATTTATTTGACATAATTTTTTTTCTACTTGTATCCTTGACCATAACAAGTGAATGTCACTGTACCACAGTAATTTATGTATCATTATACAATTAGATGCGCTTGTTTCCATAATTGCTCATCAGTTTTGTGGGTTTAAGTTGCATGTTGCACTTGTAACTGATTTGTAATGTAGCCAAGGTGTGAGACAGTGTCTCAGTTCTCTGCTCTTCTCCTCTGAAACAAAATTAGACTTACAAGAAACAGTAGAATTAGGCTGCTTAATTAATCAAACTTTCTTAAAGTATCTGAAGTATTATTCATCTGCTAGAATACATTACATGAATCGAGATGAACCTAACATCATAACTTTCAGTTTGTAGCTCACACCTTTCTGTCAGCCTGGGTCAGCTTTTAATTGAAAGATATGTGTTGAAGATTTGAACTCCAGTCAGGTACAGCACTTTCCCTAAATCAGCTGTCTCTGAGCAAGAGGACTCTCTTCTCCTGAGTTTGCTGCTGTAAGACTCCTTTGGCTAACTTTCAGCTACCCTTGCAAGTTTAGTCTCAGGTCCAAGAATGCATGGATTGTACCTCTTTCTACCTCTATTGTACTATTCAGGACACAGCAGGATTTAAAAATTAGCTCATAACCTATAATCTGAACAGCTCCATTGAAGTGAATGGAGCAACACCTCCTTGCTCCAGCTGACGACCTGTCCCTCGGGTTGTTTCTCAGTGTTTATGTGCTGTGTGCTGCTCCTGGTCTGTCTCATGCAGCATCATGTCCCCAGAATCACCTTAGGAGGGCCCAAGATCAGCTTTGAGCCTTGCCTCAAACCCCTAGGAGAAGTATCAGCCACGTTCACCCAAATAATGGTTTTCATTGTCAGGTGGTAGCAACAAACCTCCCTTGTCAGGGCAGCTGTACAGCCTGGCAGAACATGTGATATTCCTGAGTTTCTTGCCCAAATCACTGAATGAATGCAAGGAGATACAGCTGTTTGTTTGGCCTGTTACAGCTGTTTGATGGGACCTTCACCCATGAAAGCCCCTGGTTCTATACTCAGAGCACCATCAATGCTAGAAACGGACTCAAATGCAGGAAAAAGTGAGAGATGATGTTTGAAGGTCTATAGATCAGCATCAAAATCTCCCCCAAAGGTCTGTCCACATCAACAAGCAATTCTTACCTGGGCAATGGCATTGCACACCAAGAGGGCTTCAGGGTGGCATGCCTTTTGTTCCAACACATTTCCCTTTTTGTTCCAGACTAAATGCCAAGTCTTAATAGAAGAGCAGGCAGGTAACTAAATTATCTGCAAGTGATTGTGCAATTAGTGTACTGTACAAAACAGGTGGCCTGCACTTCATATCACTTCTTCTTCTCCTTTTCTCTAGAAGAAAAGTATTTTCTATAAATTAGATTAGCTGCCCCGTGCT
Source organism: Phainopepla nitens (assembly GCA_013400175.1). Lineage (NCBI taxonomy): Eukaryota > Metazoa > Chordata > Aves > Passeriformes > Bombycillidae > Phainopepla > Phainopepla nitens. Next base: position 244,740 of record VXBQ01010962.1, read on the forward strand.
TTTGATTCATATTAGATATTTCTGGACCTACCAAGCAAGACATAAAGGCAGATCAACATCAGCATATTGCATGATAAGCACATTGGTTTGCAGGAAAATGCTACTTACATTGAGGTATTGAGCTTTTAAATTCCACTCTCGAACTAAGAGCAACGAGAATTAGCAACAAGAAAAAACATCTATATTTTTAGCCTAATCATGCTTATATTCCATGTAACCCTACTTCTTGACATTATGTTGTTGCTGGATATGTCAGAAAATTATATGACTTTTCCTTGTTACCTTTATTCCTACCTATTTTCTCTTCAATACTACGCTCTCTTTTCACAAGAATCGCCTCTTTGTTTCTTTATTTGATGGATGAGGACAAAAACTGTGATGTGGTAATCCATGGAGGTTATCCTCCAGGCTGGTGATTTGTATCTACATGGTACCTCTTTTTTTTTTGTCCTCACAAGTGTCAAGAGACATCGCCTTCATGGAACCTTGCATAGGGGAGTCAATGTTTAATTTTCTTCTTTTCTTCCTTCAAATCCCTCATCTCTCCTCTATAAATGAAGAGAGAGGATTTCTGCTAGGGTTGCCAGTCCCAGAAAATTCTTCTGAATATTGACTGGGTCTATTTTCCCTTTCTGAAATGAAATTCATGAGTAGCAACAGAGTATTTCTTCCTGTCAGTTTTATCTGTTGAGAACTTACCATTTAGACTTCTTGATTCCTAAATAATGAAACAATAAATTTCAGTTTTAGAAGATGTTGTTTCTTTGGGAGGAAAATAATTTGCTTTTGTCTTGAGTTCAGAATAACCTGTGGGTGGCCCTGGATTCTCTCCATGATCTACTGAGGATGAGATAAAACAACCTGACCACTGTGAAAAGAAGAAAGTGGGTGAGAGGAAAATATAAAAATGTGGGGGTTTTTCCACATATAATTCCATCAGAAAAACTAGAGCTAACCTTTGCCACTGATCTCCTTTGTCACAGTTGTCAAAGTCAATAGGTGTTCCCAATTTCTTCTCTGCTATATGTACTTCGTTAACTAAAACCTTGAAAACATAATAAACATTTCTCTTATTATTTAGATTTTTTTAAACTTTTCTTATAGAAATAGCCAGAAATAGTTAAATTTATTTATGTAATATTTCTCCCATTATGGAACAAGACTAGTTTTGATTCCACAAACATTTGGTGTCTTACATCCAGATATTACAAAATCAAAGTAAGATGTGACCTTTTTGTATTTACCCTTGTCAATTCCTTTTTGTATTTATCCCTTCTACTTTCCACAGTATGCCCAGAGGAAAAATATATCAGATAAATACTTCTCACTTCGTTCCATGTGGACTTTTGATGTCCCTACAGAGAGTGTTGTTAAATTTAAAAATGGAACTTTCCTCTGCAAGCAGGATATTATGCAAAAAGACTCCAAATGCATCTAAACACCATGTTTTCTGCTAAAAAGTGAAAGAAGTTTGGCATCATTGATGCCAGAAATATTATTATTCATTTTAATGAAGCCAGGATTTCTTCTGAATATAAAAACTTTAAGTATGTATTTTAATTTTCATGATTCCCCATATATGCCCCAGAATCATATGATGCTACAGCTTCCCAAAATTTCAAACCAAATAAAATTGGGTTGTGGTTATCTTAGAACAGGCAGCTTCTTAATCTTCAGGTACTACAACAAGGGATCTATTCACTCGAGAGGTCTAATTCAGCGTTTTGAATTACCTCTGATGCAAAATTCCACCTTATGGGACAATTTCAATAACAAGAACATACATTCGGTGTTCGGAGGATTTGTGATTTCAAGTCACCCAGACTGTGTCACACAGTTTAGTCTTTCTACACTCATCACACCTTTCTGCAGAGAGGCTCATGAAGAAAGAAGTTTCCCATGGCCACAAAAATTACTAAAAACCTGCAGCCACTGAACTATGTTTCTCAGAGCTTGAATGCCATTTTGAGAGAGGCCCTCAGCATTTACTAACTCTCCTGCCATAGCAAGCTGGCTGCCTGATTGTCTCATCAGGAGGTAAAATGAGCACTGGGAAAAGGGATGTGGTGGGACAGAAGTAATACTAACACTTGAAAGCCAAGTGGGACTTCATAAAAAGCACAACCCCAGAAAGACCTGGAAATGTAAGTTACTTTAGAGTTCTTTACAACACAAACATGATGAGAAGAATAAGCCTACAACCACTTCTCACTGCTGAATATGCTATAATAACTCATTACTTACCCCTGGACACCCAAATCCTGCAGAAATTATGGCCTTGCAGGCAAACCTGGAGCCTTTGAGGAATGCTTAAAGATGTCTGAATCCGACAAAATATGTTTAAAATCTCACATGGACAGAACGCTTCCCACTGAATGTCTTTAGAAGCCCAGACATAAATTATTCCAACAAATGTCAACTGCTGGAGACCACAGGGGATTATTTTTACAGTATTTTTATGAAATATTAAGTGTCACTTAGTGTAACTGTGTGATCTTGGTTGCTTAACTGACTTCAAGGGATTAATTTCCATTCAAAGATACTCTCTGGGACTGAGGAAAAGGTGGTCAATGGACTAATATGAGGCACACTAGCAGGTCTGGGTTGGAAGGGTGAACTACCTGGGCTCAATGACATTTGAATAGATTTAACTGTGCAGTTCTGCAGGTCAATCAATCTTATTATGCCTTGTGGGCTGGTAGCCAGCACGTGAGGAAGGAACTCAATTACTTGAATAGGCTGACTAGAGAAACTTTAGACAATGGTATATGCAACAGTTATAAAATAAATTGTCCTTTGACCTGTGGGTGTTTGCACACAAAATTAAAGAGGTAATCAATAAGTAGGCAAGACTTTCTGATTCTATGATTCAGGGAAGAAATTATGTACCACAAAAGACTCCCAGCAGACTTTGACTCACTTCCTAAAAGCTGACCACTTGCCTAACAGGCTAAACCAATGCAGAATGATATGTTTATTAGTTTAGCTAGAGCTATTTGTGTCCCATTTAAAGTAAAGGGTAATTGTGGCTGAAGTCTCTCAGAAAATCTGAATGTCTTCTCTCAGCTAACAGAAGCTTTGGAGAATGCATTGTAAATCCAGCAGAGCTAAACACTCACACAGCATTGCAGAGCCCAGGTATCATCAGGAGTCTCGGGAATCATGTGAGAACTGAAATGCTGCAGACAGGGAGCCTGTGCATTGAGGATTACTGCCTGCTCAAGACAGCCTCAATAGCCCATGTGTGTAATAACTAAGGCCCTCTTGAAAATCTAGCCAGTGCTGTGACATAACTACAAATGCCTTTGTTGTTTTATTAACCACCTCTATCTTTAATTTAACTGTTTATAGGGGCAAGCGCCCCTATGAAATGCATTTGATCATATTTTCAAGTTGGAGATCAAAATTCTAAAAAAAATCCAGAAGAATTATTCATTCCCAGTATGTAATGATTTTACCCATTTTAATTTTATAAGCATGTAGGAAATCCCTAGAAGCAAAATTCTACTTAGAGTCATGCATTGTGAGCAACCGGATTTAGCTGAGACAGATCACAGAGGAACTTCATGCCTTGTAAAATTCAGGTGAGGTTTTTTATTCACATCTAGTATTTCTTAAAGCTTTGTAAACATCCAAACTGTATTTTACCTCCACTGAGATGGTGGCCATGTTATGCTTTTTTATTTGAATACATTGCTCTTGCTGCTGATAGAACTTGCTAATAGTTGTTTGTAATAGGAATTCTACTCTTCCTGTTGCTCCCTTAACACCCAGTTATACACCATAGTTATAATATACATCCAATATGGCAATGTTGTTGCACTGAAGTCTGACAAAGGAGAATGCATTTCATCTTGATAGCGTATGTCAAACACATCGTACAGTGCAGCACACGACTGACAGGTATATACCTACGCTCTCACATAGCTCCACTATTAACTAAAAAAACCCTACTTGCAGGAAATAATTCCAGATTTTGTAAAACTTTATCAGAATTCTATTTGGTTTTACCTCTCAACTAACGCACGCGTTTTGAAATTTAATTTTGCATTCATAACTGTGGTTAAGTTTTATTATATGCAGGTCTGAAGGCAGTTTGATAAATGTAGAAATGGTACATTTTGTACTCCTCCACTGCAACTATGCAAAAATGTTATCAGGCAATTAATTTTTTTCATTAAGAAAGCCCTAAATATTTTTCCATTTTCATTATCAAGATATTGTGTTATATAGCAGGAGAAAATAACTTTTTATTGGTTGTGCAAAAGCAGGCTTGCCTGTTTATATTTACCTTTTCTTTAATATTTTATTTTCAATAATAAAAAGTCACTTTGACCTTATTAGAGAAACAAGGACCATCTACCTAGTGCTGCATGGCAGTAAACACATATGCAAACTGAATCTGAAAATAGCTAGTGAGTGTGTGAGAAGTCTGTTTCCTTGCTGCATGCTCAGCTCTTTCCAAGGCTGTGGAAGTTCCTTGCATCCTTACACAAATATGCAGATAACACAAACCCCCGTGCACATGAGCTCATATCTGAACTCTGCGATGCCATTGCTACATCACCCCACAATTATCACTAATCTCAAAGGCAAATTCCAAGTACTGGCTGGAAGCAAGGTGCACTTCTGTGCACCTTAGGATCCCAGAGAGGAATGTTAGGGCATGAACAAATGATGATGTGCTACAAAACTTCCCACTTGTGTTAGCCCTGGGACACAAACCAGGTACCTGAACCCCCAGAGCACATTTGTCCCACAAATATGTCTGTTCTTTGCCATAACAGCCACTACTCTCTGGAGGAGAAGACTTGCTAGGGAAATCAGGCCCATTCAAATCCCTTCTACTGGGACCACATCCAGCTTCAGCAGAAAGAAGTCATTTTCAAAAAACTTTAGCTCTATACCATGCCAATGGTAAAATATCAGAACCTTAATTCTGCTCTGTCCTTTCTCTAGCACACCTCACAACTGACTGGTCACTTCTAAGGAAACAATGCAATGCATTTATGGAGCAGAAATAATATTAGCACTGATACAACAGCATTTCTAGAGAGATCATGGAAGCATACATGAGTAAGAGAAAGGATATTCCAAGATTCACATCTTTCTGCAGTTCAAAATTGAAGACTTATTTGAAACAGGCTGGATTTTAAAGCCACCTTTTGAGAAAGTTTGGCTACCCCAAATAAAAATTTATAAATCAATTTAAAATGCAACAGGGAGAAAAAGTACCGAGCACACAAACAAAATACCCAAAGAGACCTGCATTTGTGCATTGTTAGCCATTAATCTTGGTTAACTCCCAGGCTGCACAGAGTTTGCCCTGGCTCTGCAACAGGACTAATCTCAGATGGCCAGTCTTCCATAACTGCAGAGACTGTTCAGTGAGTGTAAGCTCAGCCACCCAACCATTACCTTTTTCAACTCACTTTCTCTGCTAACGCTGATATTGATGTAATTAATGAAGCAAAAAATGTTAGCGTTATGAAAGAAAGTGTTAAAAAATGCCAACGCTCATATTTACCCATGAATCTTTCTGTAGACCAGTGAATGACATTCTATTTTTTTTTTTAATAGCAGGAGATAAACCCTTTTAAAATAAAATTTCTCTTTTACTGAAACGCTATACTGTATGTTGTTTGTTCTGTGTAAATATATATTTCAGCAACTTAGATTTTACAAGTTAGGCTTGCACAAAGAAAGAACAGAGTTCAGGTCTGTTCTGTATTTGCATGCTAATTTACACAAGAGCCATGGAAAAGCTTCCATTTGACCTTGCATCTAATTCATTGGTCAGAGTACATACTTCAGGGGTTTTTTTTGCCATATTTCTTCCTAAATGCATACCTTAAATTCATCATGATTCCTAATTAGATGAAATATAACAGGACATATAATTACTTTCATTGCATCTGTTCATACATACACATTTCCTCATCAGTGGAGATTCCATTTCTTGGCCTTTAAATGTAGAAGTTTTTTAATTAGCAATGAAATGCTCTTTTTACTTCACTTACTTTTAGTTGCCTTTTTTAATATACCACTGTGCCTTTGGTTTTCATATCCCTGTCCTTTCCTTTGATTTTTTGAGGCCTGTGATTTTCTGTGGTGGTTTCTAAGATAAATACTCCCTCAGGAAAAGATGGTAAACACCGAAGCACAGTACAGAAAATGTCAAAACCAGGCACTTTTCTGTGTCTGATCTGTTTGGTTTCTTACTTACGATCAATAAGAAGAGCATGTGCTCCATTTCCACTGTCAGGGTGAAATAGGGCAGATCCCTGAGCACATTTTCTTTATATTTAACCAAAACCTGACATTTTAATAGAGATGATTCCTAAAGGTTTTAAGTACTAGACATGAGGCATTTCACTTTATCTGCCATTCCTGACAGCTTCTTTAACTTCTCTTGAAACAGACTTATACAGAAAACTTTCAATGTTTGTGTGTTCTCTTGCCCTCACATTCGTGTACAATCACATTAAAAGCTGAAAGGAGCATGAAAATCAACAGCAACCATGACTCCTGTGCCAGTTTTGAGAGCACTCTGGCTCAAGATAAAGCTTAAAAAGCCAACAGATGCCCTCTTCCTCTTTATTCCTTCAATGTCCTCCACTAGGGGAGGAAATTGATTTTTTAGTTAAGTAGTTATTCTGAAATGTAAAAAAAATGTACTGGACCAGGACAAAAATGGAAGGTCAATTTTAAACTGAAAATCAAAACATTCCTATGGCACAAGCAAAGGAATTCTTGATTTCATATTTAAGTATGGCTTCAAATTAACACTTAATTTAACTGACAGAAAAATAACTCAGAAAATTCAAATATATGTATTTAAAAATAGCAAAACTAATCTTGTGAGAATTTTAGCATATCGAAAAAGGTGATACAGCAAATACTTTAGGGCTGCCATATATGTAATTTATTTGGACTTTTTTATCCATCTGATGTGACTTAACATATTTAACAAGGGCATTGTAGCTTATTAAGATATTCCAGTCCCCAGTTGCTTTCTTGTAAAATAAAATGGGTTGCAATGTCAGAGTTCAGCCAGTTTCTCCAACTGAAATCTTAATTGAAAGTGTAAGTGAAAACACCTAAGTGCTAATCACTTCAAAGCAGATAGACTCACTCAAAAGTGGTGCAAAGATTTCTGGTCAGGAGCACAGAGATGAACTTTATTACCACAGTGACAAGGGCTTGGGTGCCATTGAGTCACTTCTGTGTTGGAAGATGAGAAGGAAAAAAGAAGCAGCCAAGAGAGGAAATTACAGAAAAATAGTGGAAGAGCCTGGCTACTCACTGCAGCAGCTGATGTTGACAATTCCTTCTAGAAGCAAGGTTTCTACCATCTCCTAACTTTAAAGCAGGGCATTGTGCCACACCATCACCTGCCTGCAGAGCAACATCAGCCACCAAATGGGCTTCCCAGGACAGTGCTGCACACCACAGTCACTTTGTGGCTGCCAGCCCTCCCTCTTCTCAGAAAACCACATACCTTGTCTTTAGAGTTGGCTCTACTCCCTCTGCTTGGGAATGGGTCACTGAGGGGTAGGCAGACAGATAGAAAACATTAATTTCTTTACATAAAGCAGCTGTTTGCTTCAAAGCATCAAACCTTATGAACTCAGTGCAGCTGAGAGTTTCAAATGGTGCTTGCCTTTGCAGTCCTTATCTGCTAAAGCTGATGGCTCCATTGCCACCATTTCAGTTCTCCATTCCCCAGCAAATGTGCTTGGCTTCACATTCCCATCCTCACTTTTTAGTGCACATTCATATTTGTTGCCACCTGTGGTAGCACTAGATTTCATTGCAAAGGACAATGACTGCCAGAAAGTGGAAATATTTCTCAATTTGATTAATCATCTATTCACTCACAGGCTTTTTCCAGATGGCCTCCAATCTGCAAGCTCACGAACAGATTTACCTTCCAACCTTAAGTGTACTATAGCTAAGCAGGCAGTCTCCTTTCCCCAGAAATATCAGACCCTGATGCCTACTTTTCTGGCACTTTCCCTGAAGTTTTAGCTAGTGATACTTGCTCACACTACAGATGTATGTCAGGCACACAAAGCTGCAAGAGCATTTAATGCAGCAATTCTGAAATGTTTTGTCTTGCCAACTCCTTATAATTAGATCATGATAATTACATTTATGTAAAGAGTAAATCACTTCTTCAGTCTTTACCACTTTAACACTAACCATTCTGTCTCTGTTTTCTTCCTGCTGCAGAAATTTAATTGACCAGCAGAAACTGTTACATTTTCCTGATGTAGGCCATTCTACCTGTTTTACAGGTTCACAGGCTCAGACTTAGGAATATCTATATTGCTATGATCCATATGAGCTGTGACCCTTAAAATATCACAATGATATCCTTGGGTTTTTTGAAGGTGGGATAAGAGATAATCTAGCTGCAGTCTAGAAGCAGGAAGAAAATGGGCACTTCCCACTGATTACACCCTCTGACCTAACCATGGCTGCCAAATACATCCATCCTTGTAAATATTTTCTAGTACTAGTATTTCCAGTATTTCTAGTGCTGTTGAACACTTGGAGGTAGTAGAAATAATAAAAGTATGTGTTGGCCACAGACCCACAGGAAACACTTCGGGCACGTAGACAGTTAAAGCTGATTTCTGTTGTATACGAACAAAACAAGTCTCTTTTATTAAGAACAATGTCTATCTGGTACGTTTGTTATTCAGTGCACATTCTCGAATATTTAATTACACGCAAAAATACAAAGAATTTAAAAGAAACAGAAAAACAAAACACCTTTCTACTACTACATATCAACCAGCTGCTTCTCCATCTGGTGTATTCTGTCCACTCCATCATAGTCTCAGCCATATTTGCCTGAGATCTGATGTTCCTGATAACCTGTTTCTTACTGAGGACTTATGCGTGGAATTGTCTCTGTATCTCCTCACGCCATACAATTTCTCAGATAAAATATGACTTTGAGCATATGTGCTTGTTAGCTTAAGAGTATATTAGCCCACGCTTTTTTTCATGTATAGATCAAACTCTAGTACTGTGATTTATGTGATAAAACACAAATCCCTCTGACACCCAAACAGTCAGAAATTTGCAATGAAAATTGCATTCACCATTTTTATATATACCTCCATATAACAATATGTTTTGATGTAAATATTAAGAATGCACCTTGAAAGTTGCAAGAAACAGTTAAAAAGCTGTGTGTTAGAGGTGTATTAGAGTATTAGAGGGGCTGAGATGGAAATGGAGGTAGAGAAATGCTTTCAGAGTCATGCTTCTGTGGCAGACACCACAGAGATTTTGGCACCTTGGATCCAGGTGACACACAAAAGCAGAAATCTGTTTCCCTACCCACCCTCCAGCACTACAACCAAAACCAGATCTGATGAAGCAGCAAAGGAATTTTCAGCAGCAGGCTGGCCAACCTGCTGAGCTGAGCTTTAAGCTGAAGGATTTGAGGGCACTCTGGACCCAAAGTGGTTGCACTTGTTCCATATTCTAACCAGCTGGGGAATAAGCCATGCCAACCAGAGCAGCAACAAATGTTCCTCAGCTGCTGCCCAGGATGAGGATCAGAAGACAACACCAGCCCTGGGACCAAACAGGAGGAACTGGAGCTCTGCACCCACTGAAAGTCACACAATCACAGGAATAAATGAAGCATGGTGGAACAACTCACACAACAGGAGGATTCTGAGGGATGGCTATAGGCTGTAAAGACAGAAGGAAGAGGAGCAGGAGTCACTCTCTGTGTTAAGGAGAACTTGATTGCATAGCATTCAACAATGGCAGTTTTGGAATTCCTGTTTAATGCCTCTGAATCACGATCAGAGAGATTGCCTCCAAAAAGGATCTTACAGTAGGCACCTGCCATTGATCTCGAAATCTAGATGATAAGGCCCACAAGGCAATATTTGGGTTGCTTAAGCGAGCTTCAAGTCAGCAGAGCGTGGTTCTTATGGGTGACTTCGACTACAGGGAGTTTTGTTGGAAGAACACTCCAGAACTCACATGACATCCATCAAGTTCCTGCAATGTGTAGAGGACTGCTTCCTTATACAGTTGCCAGATGTGCCAACCAGGAATGAGGCACTACTATATTTGCTACTCACAAACCAAGGTGCACTATTATCATGAATTTCCATGTCACATTCACCTCTTTCCATCAAAAAAGACACACTCGTATAGGAGGAAATGTAGTAAACTCAACCTGTCTTTCCACTGTAACATTTTTCTACTAAAATTTTAAAGAAGCTTAATTGTCACCTCAGCTGAATGAATATTTCTGAACATTTTCTGATGGAATATATGGACTGAAGTTAGTCAGAACTGTAAACATTCAGTAGATTTGAAAACCAACAATTTTTTTTAAGTGAGCACCTTTAGAAAAAACATGACTTACCTGTTAACCACATCTGCACTGTAATACACACTGAAATAAATAAAAACATCTTGCAGTGTTTTTCAGTAGTCTTTAATCGTTATCTGTGGATGTGCATGTATAAGTATATCTGTACATTTTTGTGGTTTAAAAAATACATATATAAAGGCCAAACCAGTCTTCTATAACACTGATGACAATGAATCTTTTTTCCCAAACATGCTTGGATTTGGCTTACTGAAATAAGGCAGGCATTATTCTAATGTTAAGTCTTCATATCTGCAGCTTAACAGGTCCACAAAAAATACATTAAATCCAAAGGTTAAATCCTCGAAAGGAAAACTTGAAAGAGAAAACAATTAGAAACCTCAGCAGATAATTGCTGTGCAGGTTCCACATAAGAAATAAAATAAAATACAGGAAGATAAACCAAGGACTCATCCTGTAAAAATATGTATTGGTAGATTTTCTGTGGCAAAGGAATCAGGCAGAGAATGGTTAGGATTATTTTAAGAAAGCAAAGTTTAGCAGTGAGGATGAGCGTAGACTTGTATTTATGGGTCTTTATCATACATAAAATGTTATAGTTATCCAATGAAGTCAGGATAAAGAATATCTAGATACACTATTATATTGCATAAACTCCCCTGCACCTATTTTCTGTTGGAATTTGCAGATTTTCCTTTCCCTTCCAGTCTTCTTCAACCTTTTAGTGTTCATTATCTGGCATTTCATTTTCTCATGTCAAGTGTTTGTTAGGAACATGCAGACTTGCCCATTCCAACAGGCTGAGCTGGGTTCAGTCTCCAAGAAAAATACATAGCAATTAGTTTAAAAACTTATGTTCTATGGCATTTCACTATTCTCCAATGAGAAACAAACTTTACATGAATCCTCACATTTTCCTCTGGACAGCTAGTAAAATCAACAATTAAACATCACTTTTTTTTACTATTTCTCTGAAGTTCCTTTGACTTTTGACACAAACTGGCCATAGGCTCTTCAATGGTGAGGGAGACAAGCAAACTGTCACCAAGGTTGGCTCAAATTTTGAATAAATGTAAGGAAAGAACTTCACATGAGCAGTATCACAAGAGAGAAAACTAACTGGTGAAAATGAATATTATATATATTTGCTTCCTAGGATCCTGCTAGCCATACTTATAGCACTTTATCCCCAAAAATTCTCAGAAAGTTAGACAAGGAAATGTATCTTAAAAATGCACCCAGAAGTTGTTTCCTTCACACTTATTTGCATCCCACATGGATTCTTTCTAATACAATTACCTTTGTCTATTGAAGGCTTAAAATTACAGCATTCTGTATGCATAAAATTTATATTCACCACTTCTTTTTCAAAAACTACCTTATTCTCCAAGGCTTGTTACAATATTTTGAGAAATAAAGAAGCCCAGAAAAGTAAAATAAATATTTACTTTTGAATGCAATGATTCCAAAATTCTAAATACCTGGAAGATGGTAATCTGGTAAATGGGAAATCAGTTCTAAAAAGATCTATTTATGTCATAATTGGTAAAGGGTATGAGAATTTTATAATGAGTAACTGTAAGAAAATGGCTAGTATTTATTTACTTTTATAGAAGGAAATCCATAGACACAGGCAGGGATGAAAATTTTTAAATACTGAAAATTTTCGCTTGCTTATTTAATTTTGTTTAAATTTTCAAACCCCAAAACTTTTCCAAGAGATGGCTATCTTGTCAGCAGCACTAAAAAAACCAATAGCCTCAGTTGTTTTATGGGTTTACCTGTAACTCCTGTGCCATTTTTTTGTTTTGATAGCAACATAAGACAAAAAAAATTATCAAATTTCAAGGATTCCTGTATTAATGGAGGAAATCATAAAAACCTGCCATTTCTGCCTTTGCATTGGATTTCAGACTGACTCCCTTCCAACCCAACCATCTATTACTGAAGTATCATATTTTAATTAATAAATTTTCTCATAGTTAATAGAACTAATATTAGACATCAAAATCTAGTCATCCCCCTCTTTCTAAAAAGATTAAGTCCCCACAATACTAAATGTCAAAGTCTTTCTTAAAATGAGTTGAAAACAGCTTAAAATGAGCTGAAAACAGTCTTCAACTGTATGTAATCAGAATAAGATCCTTATGGTTTTTTTGTGTTCCCATTAAACTGACAGATAACATTGAGATGGGACCAGAGCCAGAGAATGAGGCATCTTTCTCTCTGCTTGGGAAATTGTCTTCTGCACTTCTGCACTGCTGACAACCCCAAAAGAATGCCTTGTAACACAGCATGCAAAGGTGCAGTCCTTTCACAGCAGAATTACAGTCAGGGAGGTTCGTGTGTGCCATTCACCAAGGGCAAGTACTGAAAATACTTACCCTGGAGGTAAAAGAAAGTTAGTGTGTATATTAAACAGCCCAAGAAGTGAGCAATGATGCCTGATAGCTGTTACTGTTCTGTACCTGATCTTCTCTTCAGTGCAATTAATTGGAATTTTTTTTCTGTCTTGGACAGTACCAGTGCTGGGCCCTGCAGTCTCTACAGGAACCTGCTGTAAAATACTTCCTACTTTCTTTCTCATTAGTGAGGACATAAAAATATTAAACCTGGATGTTTCACCTGAGTGATTTTGTTCAGTTCTGCTACATTAAAAATAAATTGATTACTTATCCATGCAGTCAATCTAAAACTTGACTAGCTCTAGCTGACAATCAGCTTTTAGAGGTGGAAGAGTACCTCATTGTACAAATATAGTTGAACCTTTTAGGATCACACACTGATTGGAACTAGGTATCATGGGTTCTTACCCAAGAGTTTTATGCATGTAAGTTCAAGTCATTAGAATTTTTTTTTTTTTGATAACTGATACGTGCATGTGTAAAGAATATTCACAGAATTGAAAAAAAAAAACAAAACCAAAACACAACCAAATAAAACAATAAAAAAAGAATGCATGTAAGTGAACCCAGCAAGGGTTTCCTTCCCCAGCATAATGCATGTCATTTTATCAGGGACTCCTTGTAAAATGGCTGCTCTGGGCATAAACCTGATGCAAAATACATTCCATAATCCAGCCTCTATTAGTTAGATCATTAGCAGACTTTGTAAACACTCGCTGTAAGCATATTTATGAGGTTCTTTATTCCCTTCTATTGCTTAAAAAAAAAAAAAAGAAACAAAAAGATTTTATTAATGTATTCCAACAATAAACATCTTTTTAAATGTATGAAACTTCTGTTCTAAAGAAAATGCAAGTATTGCAAAAACTTTTTTTAAGTTAGGCAATAACGCCCTATTTATGCTGGTTTTTTTACTTAAAGCCAGAACCAAAATACTTGTGGTCTATACAAGTGCTTTCAACATTTCACACTTAGTAAAATGGGGTGAGAATGTAAACAAGCATATCTAAATTAGTATTGTGAACTTACTAGTTTGTGTATTTTGCAAGTTTGTTTGAATTTGTTGCTTTGAACTAGGATGGCATGATTTATACTGAAGAAACCCCTCAGAAATGTTCTTTGTGAAGTGCTTCCAAAATCGGAAAAAAATACTCCCTCCCTCTCACCCTTGTCTTAGATACATTACAACATTTTGTACCTTCTCCTCTTTATCCAGCTGATCTATTATCTTGAGGGGATTGTATTTTTGAAAAGCTAAAAGAAACATTCATCCATCAACCATAGATCACAAAGTTCATATTGGAGGTACACAAAATGTTTAATTTTGTGCTCAACAAAATATCACAGCTTCCTTATCACCCTGTTCCACCCTTTCCATCCCTTTTGCTTCTCTCATTAAGATATCTGCACAAGGTTAAAGAGGCAAGGTCAAAAAAGAACTAAATGGTAGACAGTCCTCCACCAAACACTTAGAAAACAATCAGCCTTATCCCCAGCTAATTCTGAAATCTGGGCTGGTGGTTAGTCCTGTAAGGGGCCTGATCTGCAGAGAGCACAAATCAGTGTCACCTCACTGGAATACAATTAGACCAACTTCATACCATCTAAGAATATGCTTTGGGATTTAGTTTAGCTAATGCCAGAGCTAAGATGAAGCAATCCTTGATTCTTAAAACCAAGGTCAACTTAGGCAAGCCGTAAGTTATTGCTTGCTTGCTCTGTTTATCATTCACAGTGTTGTTATTTTATCTTTTATTAAGAAAGGAAAGATAAGTGCTTTAAGGTGTATCTTTCAATGCTTAAAGCATTTTATAGGTCTGTGTAGACAACTGATGCTATCGTCAAAGTCAATAATAAGAAAATGTACTCTGTAAATTGTATTTTACTCTCACAGTTTAAGGATTTTAGCATTTTTTAATAGCTGCAGGGATTCAAAATGCAGGTATATGAAAATTAGAATTTCTTCTTATTTTGCAAACTTTTTATTATGCATGCTATATGCAAGCTAGAAAAGATAGGTACAGCAGTGATTAGGAAGGGATATATTATTGCCACATTATAGTGCACAAACAAGTTTTATGTTTTGCTGCATAGTACTAAAAGCACAAATTTATTGAGTTATACAATCTTATCATCACTCAGCTTCTAAATTAAGGCAGCATTCATTGATTTACATCAGACGTAAAGAAGTTCCCTTCTTACAATTCTTTCTGATACACAGGGTATAATTCTGACAAAGTATGAGACTGTGCAATAGGGTCATTAAGAATTATTTGCATGCATGTAAAAAGAAAAGCAAAATATGTTCATTTTTACTGCTAACCTCTTCAAAGTGACAGTTTCTTATTATCCTCTATTACGTACTAAAAAATATTCAACAAATATGATTGAACAATTTTTGACTTTATGGGGTTTACAGATAAAATGTAAATGCAATATACCTAAAAGTTAGAAATACATCTATGAGAAAGGGATGCAGTCACATCTTCTTTTTTTAAATATGACAGGGTAAAGAAGATCATGACAGAGAGTACTTTGATAGCTAGAAATTCACTCACTTGTCTGGCTAGTAATAAGCAGGCATCTTATCCTATTTTCTAAAAGTAGTGAACAAATGCTCAGGGAGTAAGTTGAAAAATAGATTCAAGTGTGTGGTTAATTAATTTTCACTTTTTTTGAGGCTTCAGGTTGCACATATGGGCCTTCTTGTGAGCTCTATTTCTTCCTGTGAAGAAAGCTTGCAGATCATGGTTACTGTGTATATGTATACATTCTTGATTATGCTTTGTATTTACTGGGATCCTCATATTCACAAAGAATAGTGAACATTTCCAGAGGTGCTGTAGTAAATAGCACTGGTAGAAAAAGAACCATTGTTTGGTCCTATACTTCTAACCCTCCCCAGAAACAGGGTACCTTAACAGGGAGCTGGAAAAGAGAGAGGGATAAGAAAGAAGACGCCTACACTGATGCAGTTAAAATGGCGAAATCCCATTTATTTGTTGCGCACATTTCATATATATGATAAAATAGTTCACATTCCAATTCTTACTAAGATTCTGCCTCATTGGTTCATTCTTTCAACCTGTCTCCAACACACTCTATAATTGGCATACTTTGTAAAAACATAGATTAGACTAATTTCAACCGCGTCACAGCTCAGGCCTTTCCAGGCCTCTGCAGGCCCCAATCAGGCCGCAGTTCGGACAAGACTGGATTGTCCAACCTCTGCAAAAGCACTCCATGTCCCTGCCCAAGGAGGAATTCCTCTACACTCCCCCAACCCAAACTAACAACCAAAACCAAAGAATCATTCGTTTGAAACAGTTCAGAATGTTGGAAAAGACTTCCAAGGTCATCAGGTCCAAGGTTTGACCGAAACCCACCATGCCGACTACGCCATACCACAAAGGGGCACCTGTACTTGTCTCTGAACTCTTGCAGGGATGGTGACCTCGCTTCACCATCCTGTTCCAATGCTTAACAACCCTTCCAGCGAAGAGATTTCTTCCTAACATCCAACCTGAACCCCAGCTGGGCTCACCTTGAGGCTGTTTCCCCTTGCCCTATTGCTAGCTGTCCGGGAGAAGAAGCTAATCCCCACCTCCAGCCTTGCCACAGCTGCTTTTTCTGTGATTCTACATTTGTTAAAGCATTTTAATCAAGATTCCCCAAAGAGAATTTAATCCCACTTTTATTCCAGAATTTTATTAAACTAAATGCTTACTTCTGCAAACTACTGTTGATTGAGGAAGTTGAATTTAAAAACTAATTACTCCTGTTCTTTGAAAAGATTATGGAGAAAGCACAGACCAGAATGGACAGAATTCAGAAACAGTGACAATATTGGAAACATTCTATACTAAGACATTTTTACCCAGGCAGTCAATTTTAAAAATCACAGCCCACCAATGCTAAGATATTTCCTCATGAAAAATAAATGCCTCCCAGAAAAACAGAGAGCCCATTAAATGCATATATTCTAGTTTTTGAATGAAAAAATCCAGAGCAATATCGTATATGATTTTGATATTGCCTTTGTAAACTTCTGATATGAGGCTTACAGCTATTTTTTCAAATAATGTAGGTACCATATATGTAAATGTCATACAAAATGGACTCCAGGTAATTTCTAAGAGGGGTTGAAATACTCTCTCTGGTTGAAGAAAAGTGCATGCGAAAAGAAACGTGTGCATTGGGGATATTTTTTTCCCTAGTAATTTGATTTGACATTGTGCTGGGTGCTTGCTTTTATTTCTTATTTCAGTTGCCCCTGGTTTTCAGGAAAGAATCATCATCTCTGTGATGAAAGAATTATCATCTCTGTCATTTAATGCATTTCAATTCCATAAATATGAATGGGGATAATTTAATGAATATTCTGATGCTAGGTGGATCTTAGCAGTGCAACTGAACAGAAAAAAGTAGGGATTAGATCAACAGAATCGCAAACGTTAAAAAGAAGGAAACTGCTTGACAGTTACAGTACTAAGCTCTTCTAAGTTATATTTTGGTCTTGTAAAACACTCTTCATGCTATTTTAATTAATAAAACTGTTATCTACAATTTAATTAAATAAAATCCGTGCATCTATTATGCAGCTTTAAAAATGGTGGAAGTCCCTTAAATAATGGAACAACTTGAATAGAATAAGAAAAAAACATCAGAAATGCTCAATCTGTAATGATTTTATTAGCTCTTCTATTTCTTACCAAAGTCAGTTCACTTAGTTTATCCTGCATGGGAAACAGTATTTAAATTAACTTTGCTGTCTTTGCATGAAAGATGATGTGAGCTGATGATGTGAGCTTTTCAGCTTTCCAGCAGCCTGGCAATAACAAAAGCCAGCCACATTGTTTATGTCTTAGCAATGACATATCTATTTCTGTAATCAATAATTGTGCATTGCTTCATTTCAAAAGAGGTAATCCTCTTTCTTAGGATTGTTTAGGGATGTGTGGGGAGGGAGATGGAGAGGTGCTATACTGTACCAAAGGAGAGAGAGCACGGCACTATATCATACCTCAGATTCTTGGTATTTCAGCTAAAATTGTCTTTTCTATTTTTGATGGAAATTCAATTGCCATGGTGGATGGTCTTGAGTTATAAATAAGTATATGAGTGGTCTTTTATAGAAGATCTTTCTAACACTAAGATATCTGCATGTCGCTTGGAGTCAAGTTGAGTTTTGCTGGTTTTCCTCCATTAATCTAGAAAAAATTCAAAGGACCTCACGATAAATTATAAAACTCCAAGGCTGAGTCTAAAGCAGAGTTACTGGCAAATCCCATGCTGATTTACCTGACATTAAGATGAACACATGCAAAAACATGATGAGACTAAAAACTTTACTCATCACAAGGCTAACTCCACCCTTTGCTAATACTCCTGGAATTTGACTGCCTTAGCTAATACACAGCATGTGGATAACTTATTATCTAGGGTCTAGATTTTTTTGTTATTTGACCTGATTTGACTTTTATTCCCCCACATTCATTTGGAGAAACTACTGGGAATCACAACCTTGACTTTATAGATGCCTTCCAATGCTTCCTAATATGGTGCTTATTATTTTCAAATAAACCACTGCTGATCAAATTAGAAACAGATATAATTTTAGTCAACATTTAGACATTAAGAGAAAAATATAGAATAACTAATTATTAAAACACATTATTTAAAGCAAGCACTTAATCCCATTGCTCTATGCACCTATTTAGACTCATATATTTTCCAGGTTTTATTGGAATTTCTTTCAAACCAATTTGAACTCTGCACTTGTGTTTTCACCTAAAGGACCTCAAAATGACAAAAAAAACCCCAAAATGCACAAAAATCAGAAGTGTCTTAAATTCTGATACAGTTCAAACACAGAAATGCCTGTATTTCCTGTCTCAAAATGTTTTTCACCTGCACTGAACCTTTTACTGACAATTTTAAAGACACGATTTAGAGAATTAAGTGAAATATACGCCTTAAAGCCCAATTCAATTTCCTAAGCTTCACAGAATACTACCCTGCTTTTCAATGAAATATCATATTGTTTGTCACGGGGAGCAGAAGTGATACATAGTGAAATATTTTGTTTCATTTTCAGCACAGATCATACAAACCTAATTAGAATAAATATTCTTCTTAAATTAAGTCCATAACACGATTTGTCACGAGCAGTTAAGAAAATATGTAGACAGTCTGTCTCACAGAAAATACTTGCTGAAACTACTCTGGGGTTATTTATTTTTGTATAATTTACATGTCATTTAATCTATGGTATGTTCATCTATAGTAACAGGAATCCAAGCTGTATGCGGATTTACTCATCGAGTCATTTGAAGTTACTCTTCTCATGGTGCATTCATCTGTTCATGTGAATCGTTCACTCAGGTTTACATCTGATAAAATATAGATTGGTAATTGACAACCATGACATGTCTTTCAGATAAATGGGGTGCCTCACCCTTGGTAACAGTTTGATGATAGCTGAAAAGGATAGCACTCTGTAGAACTTCCAGAGTTTGTGGTTTGCACAAGAAGTGCGAGTGAATATAACAGTTTTTGGTCTTTCTCAAATTACTTTTACAACTTTAAGTGAATCACTATGTCACTGTAGGTGATTTAGTACACTTATAATAGGAATCAAAAATAATTTTAGCTATTTTCAGTATGGTAAAAACTGTTGTAACAGGAAATCTGTGTCAATAATAATATAAGATTTTGTATTTAAGATTTCTCCTGATGGCTGAATTATACGTTTCCCGTATTTTGAAATATGGGAAACATATTTCAAAAACCCAAACAATTGAAAAAAAACCCCCAAACCCTAACCCACATTTTCTTTTATTTTAATGCCTGCCTAGCAGGTTAGGAGATAAAAAGCAGGCATGATTCTTCTTTCTCCTTGCATGATACAACTGCAGATTTAGAGAACTGCATGCTTTCCTTTTAGACACAACATTTCAACTCTGTCAATACACAGAATCCTGAAAGCAATGAAGGGAATTAAAAAAGAGAAAAAAAGAGAGAGAAAGGAAGCTGGACAGCTGTTATTTTTGGTTAAGGATATTATAGTTTATAAAGAAAGCTCCTGGAGAAGAATGCAATGTTTATGTGCACATTCCTTACAGATGATAGTCATTAAAGAGAGGCTTTGTGGTTAACCCCTGTCAATGGGAATGTATGGATTCTGGTAGGAAAAATAATTATATACTACCACAATTTGTAGGAAAGTTTTATTTTTAAAGTATTGACAACACAGTTACAAAAAAATATGTTTGAAGAGAGCAGTAGGAAAGTGAAGATTTGCTCTTGCTCCTCCTCAAATCAGTAGATGGAATAAACCCCTCTGATTTAATAGTTTAGGAAATTTTATGCTGAAGGTAGACAGCCATTTCAAATTTTATATTCAATTTACAGTACATTGCTATAGCATGAACTTAGGATGCTTTTTATAAAAAAATTAAATTAAATTAATTTTAAATGTTTTACAGCAGCTTCTCTAGGTCAGAAAGATATTTTGGTAAATATTTGACATTTGACTGATTCAACTAGGGTTTATTTTGTGTCAACAGCTTAATAAATTATTCTGTAAAATAAGACAAATCAGACACATATAATTACTTAAATTTGTAGAATAATAATCACTACCGTCTCAAATAAATCATAATATTACAGAGAAATCCATCATCTATATGATGGATTGACCTTCTGAAGAAAAAATAAAATAAAATCAAAATCACTGAATGAATGACAGAATCATGGAAAGAAGTCCCTTTCGGGTTTTCATTTAAAAATTTACTTTCTAGCAGTCATATAGCCCTTCTGTCCCTTCAATTAGGACAAGCCAATATAAAATAATTTGCACTGTATTCCACATTATTGCATGTTGAAACACCTCCCCCAGAAGTCTGAACACATACCTAATCTTGATCAGATGGTAATAAGCTTTAAAGAGAAAGAAGCTGATATATGAAGTTTAATCTCTTCTTATGTCTTAAGAAGGACAATCAGGGCTAAGTTTCCAAAAGACATTTTAAAAAGCCATGCATTAAACTGTAATGCGGCAGCAGCAGTCATTTTTGCAGACAAAAGGATGAGATATACAAATATATGAATGCACAAATCCAACTATTTTGTAGGAACAAATAACTTGTCCGATTTTCACTGCATTTGATATTGCTTAACAGCAGAAATACACCAGCAGAATTTTGAAAAAGCCCCTTCCAAAAGACAAACTGAGATTCTGCTTTTTAAAATTATTAGAATATCTCTGAAGAACGTTCTAGGATTCTCATTAAGTGGGTTACATCCTGAATCGTTCCTAAGTTAATTGTCCCATTCTCATTGAAATCGATAGCAATCAGCGTTCACTCGATACAGAAGACTCAACCTTATTTAGGCAATTTTTTGGTTTTGGTGTTTTCTTCACTGAAAGAAAACTGGAGAGAGCTCTCCAGGGAAGCAGCAGAGTCACCATCCCTGGAATTGTTCAAGAAATGACATGTGGCATGTGGCACTTAGTGCCATGGCCCAGCTGACGAAGTGGTGATTGCCCAAAGATTGGACTTGGAGATCTTGGAGGTCTTTTCCAACCTCAGTGACTCTATGATTCCATTCTGTGATCTCAAATCACCTAGTGCAGCATCTTCACCTGGCCATGGGAGGCACTGTTTGTGTGAAGTTAGCTGGGATATCTCGGATACAGCGTGGCACAGCTTGGTGTAGAAACATCCTGTTGTAATCCAGCAGAGGGAGAAGTGACCAGCCGCTGGGGATGTCACTTGCTGGTGGTCTGAAGCATGTTGTACAATGGATCTTTTCAGTTTTGAATATCACAGTAAGTCAAACAAACTAAATGCACAATGGGTTTCAATCCAGCCAGCGTTACACCTTTGCATATAGGGTTGACACGGGCCCAGATCCTCAGTTGTTATAAGCGGCTATCAGCAGAGCAACATGAACTTGGAGCTGCCTTGATTTACACTTGAAGGATGTTTGGATTTAGGTTGATCGCTTAGCGGTTTTTGCTTGGTTTGTGGGGTTTTTCTGTGTCGTTTCTTGGGTTGGTTTTCTTGGAATTCTTTTTTTTCTTTTTTTTGCAGGTGGAGGAATTGGGCAGAGGTGGTTGTCTTTCCTGTTTCTTTTCCCATACACTGGTTTTTTTATGTCTTTGGTATGCCCATCTACCCAGCCTTCTCTTTACCCATTCACCTACGTTTGGGCACTACATGTTGTTGCAGGATGTAAATTAACTTAAACCTCAAAAGGTAATAATCCCATTTTGCAAGGGTTTGTTTAGACCTCATCTAAAATCAGTGAAAGCAGGATATGTAAGATTGGAAAAAAAGACTTAATGAGGACAGACTTAATAATATACAACTACATGAAGGGTTAGTGGGGGAAGTGAAGATATGAACCAAGAATGAACTCGCTTTCATTGCTGTATTCAAATATAAATTGTATGCATAAGCTAAAATGATGAACACAGACATGACAGGGGAAGAAAAAGGGGAGCGTTTAAAGTTTGTTGAGGCAGAAAGAGATGTCTGAAAATTTTGCATACAACACTTATTATTCCTATTCTAAACATAAAATAACTGCATTGTATCAGTTCATTCTTACATTAAATAGGAAAATGCTGAGAGATGGGAAGGGAAAGCCTGGTAAAAACATTCTTCAGTTACAAATGTAGCACTGCATTACATGATGTTGCTGCTTAAAACAAAAGAATTATTTCAAACCCTTTCTGCAGTTTCTAAAAGGCCTTTCTTTAACTGTATTATCACCATCAGACAAATCACATCTATTTCTTGCTAACTGGAAGATGCAACTGTATAACTGAATTAAAAGGCTACTGTGAAACAATGATCCAGAGCACTGTCTAAAAACATTTGTTAGGACAGTCTTTCATTCTGTGGTTGTACATGCTCAGGGCACAGTTTTTGACAGGGACTATTGGAAGATTGAATTTTGACGGCTAAAGCTAGTTACAAAAACAGAGAGCAAAAATTGAAATGTCTTTTTTTTTTTTTTTTGCAATATATCACAGTGCTTTGTAGTGGGAAAGAACAGCTTTTAAAATAGTAAGATGCAGATGAGGGTGTGTACTCTCACAACTTACCCTTTTAGCAGGTGGAGCAGGATGTTAGCAGGGAATTTGAAAACTTAAAAATTAGCTCAGAAAGGAAGAAGAAATGTTCTTCCCCAGAGAAAGCAGCTGATGAAAAAGGAGATATCTGTCATTTTACATCTGAGTAATTATTAACCAGATCTTAGTCCCTACAACCATACTTACAGCTTAATCAGACTTGTAAGTCCTGGACATCTCAGGTTTTGCCAACTTCTTCTATAACCAGTGTTGCTACTAAGCAGAGATTCAAAGTCTTGGATTTGTTGTCTTGTTTAACTAACATTTTATTCAGTTTTTGGAAAGGTCTCTGTCTGGAAATATAAAGAACATGCCTTACATCCTTTTACTGTAAGGAATTTCGCTAGTGTTCCCTTTCATAAAGCATTTCTGGTAATCCAACATCAACTAGGAGAGGAGGAGATACAACTAAAAGTTACAAAGCAGATCAACCACATCACTTCTCATACTGAGGAATAGCATTCTTTGATAGTAGACAAATGGTGGAACTATACTGGCAAACAAAGACTATAAATTAGACTGGATGTTACAAAGGTGGGCAAGGGACTGAGCAGTAATCCAAATTTTGAAGTATCTGATCCATGGAGCCTCTCACAGGTCTCAGCAGTGGAAAATGTTCCCACTCAGGGTCTAAGGGGCTTTTCACGCAGCTCAGATGCTGAAGAATATGGAACAGGACTAAGGTGTGCTTCTCCAGCTTTCTAATAGTCCTATTTTTATTTTTTTTCCCTCTTCTGATGTCCCCAGACAATTCAGGACATAAAGAAGCAAGTTCCCACTCAGACCCCTTGTAGAGAGACATTGTCTCTGAAGTTCTGCTGCCACACATTGATCCTTTCTTTACTCACTGCAGTTTGAGGACATCATCACAGCAAATGTGGGAGATCTTGAGCACTGGGAAGAGTACAGATAAAAAAGAATGGAAGATAGACCCAGACGACACCCAGGCTTTATAAAACAGCCATTAAATGAAAACTTTATTCCAAAAATCTCTAATGTAAAGCCACATTATGCCACAGAGTTTAGACATTTGAACATAAAAAGTGGAGGAAGTTCACCTAGAATCAGTTGAAACTGGGAAACTAAACAAAACAAAATAAACAAACAAAAAAATCCCTTATTAAACCTTCTGTAAACAAGGTGAGACCAAAGACTGTAAACTCTTGATTTTATAAACCTGAGCTAAGTTATTGGTATGTCACTTCTCTTTGAAATTAATTTTATTCTGCAGTTCAGCACAATTAAATCTTTGCCCTTAAGACATCAGTGGAAAGGAATGGGAGTTATTTGCTTTTTTTCCCTCCCCCCTCAATGACATTTCTTCAGTAGCAGACAGGAATTTGCCCTCTGTTTTCAGTTTGTATAACATCATACTGTGCTTAAATAACCTACAGGGTGAAATTCAACCTGATGTAGCTTCAGTTCCTTCAGGAAAATACAGCTATATTTTCCTTAGCAAGTTACTCTTCTGAGGTTTGGTATAACATCTGAAATATTGCATTTTAAGGATCAAAGGAAATGTCACCCATGGGGTACAGTGATGCTGAAAAATACAGAAGCCACAGCTCCTCACAGAGGAACAAAGTTTAAATAAAGATACAACAAACCCAACAATGATGGGTCACGATACACTGAGAAAAGTCAAGCAAACACAAATGGGTCATGCTCCACTTACAGCCCTACAAAATATACCCAGTAAATATCCTTTGAACAACAATAACTTTAGTCTACTTTTCTAAATGTTCAATGCATGCATTTTCTTTAGACAGAGGTGTATAAACAGGGCATGTTTTTTCCTCCTGAGAGCTGCTTTTTTGTTTTCTGTCTATCTATGTAATTTCTATGCACTGTGGAAGCTCTGTTTCAAAGTTAAAATCAAGTAATGAGGACTAATTAGTCAAATTTTTTAAAGGGTTAAGCCAATCCACATAAGTCTCAAGTACAGGCAGATAGGGCAGTCCTAGAATATAAAGATGGAAATCAAATTTTAAAAAATAATTTAAAAAATTACAGAAAACTTCTGGGACTTCATATCTTAAATTAACTGCCCAAGCAGTACCTGATTGTTACAAAAGATTGTTTTTTTCCCAGCAAAGGATATATCCAATGAATGCATCATTGCTTTACCTTTGTGTTATCCAATATCAAACCTAACTTCTGCAACTGTATCCCTTATTTAGAGGAACAGTGTGTAGATCTGTAGCCTGAAAATGGTTGACCTAAGCAGAATTCTGTTTACAAGTCTGCTTGGTCAGTCTTCTCATATTATTCACAATAGGCACTTAGGTCATATGGTGCTTTTTTGCATCTTGCTGGATGATTTGAATTTATTTTAAACAAGAGGATAATAACAAACAACAGGCAGTAATTATGAGCAAATGCTGTTGTATCTACTAGTTCTTTTAAATGCGAAAATCAGATACATTTGAACTAATTTGTATTTTGAAGACTTAATATGACTTGCATTCCAACTGCACCCCTTTACCTGAGGAGAAAGAATATATTGTCTAGTCTTTGGGAAATATTTATTCCTACTTAGAAATAAACTATACACAGAAAGTCTACAGATCTTAGTATTTGTACAAGAGAAGCATTCATTTTTCTAACATTCACTTTAATCCTGCACTTGTTAGATTCATGTTTTCAAGATACGGTGAAGTCTGTGCTTCTCAGTGAGACTCTTCACCCTTAAAGATCTGCCTTCTAATTAAACTTTATATTAACAACTGAACGCAGACAGGTTTTCCTGCTTTCAATTACACGAAGTTAGTAATTCACTGGCTATATGCACATTAATTTACCTAGAACTTAATGGAATTTGCCTACCTGGTTTCAATTGATACTCACACTTGCAGAGCTATGCTGAAACTCCATTCACATTCCATATATTCTTGCCTGGTGAAAAAAAATAGTTGCACATGCATGTGATTGCCTCTTTGGATCCTTTTCAAAGCCTTTAGGAATCTGAATACGCCCTTCTGTGGGAAAAACTGCAGAACCAGAAAAAAAGGAATGAAAACTCTTTAAGACCATCCTTCCTCCCAGAAGTTTCTCAGAACCTGATTGAGGGCTTCAGATATAAGGGATCCTAAAAGAGCAGGAACGATCAAAGCCTCCAGCATCAAAACATTTTGGTTTCACCTTTCACTGTACCTCCTACTTACAGCTATTGGTGCAGAAAGAGTAAAGCACAGAGATGTAGGAGATGCAGCTCTGGGAAAGATGTTTAAGTGGGTATTCCGCCCTGGAGGAAGCCTAGCAGAAAGGTTATCTAAGTTGTACTGTTTTTCTGCTTTGATTCCTGCTGGGAAAATACACACCTTTCACTTTCTCAACACCCAGAGGAGCTGTAAAGTATCTGCAGCTACAAAAGAACTGTATGTTCTATATATGCATACACACAAACCTACTCAAACATACTGAGAGCATAAATCAGCAGATACTTACAGTGATTCATTCACTGTGAAATCATACTCTGCCAAATCAATGAGTTACTGCACTGAAGGTGAATTTCACTCTCTGTGTATGATTAATATCTATTGTGTTTGGCAGGATTATGTCAAAGGGTAATTGAAAAAAATTTGTATATTATGCATGAATGGTATTGTAAATATCACAGGCAATATTGTGAAGGATATCTTTAAAAATTTAGTTCTGAACCAATGAATTTTGGAAACAGTGAAAGAAGTCAAAGCATTTGGTTACAAGAACATTTTCATTAGAAAAGTAGGTTTATTGTATGCTTCCTTTTATAGATCAAAGAAGCATGTGATCTGCCTCATGATTCTAAATAGCATTACATTTGTTCCCAAGGTGTTCACATACCCCAGGGGAATTGGCAGTATAAATCAATTGCTGTACAAGTGTAAAATATATTAAATGAATCTTGGTGTACCAACTATTACAAATTATCACCCTGCATGTTTTACTGATTGGTATGAGAGCATCTGTGCTGACTTGTAAACGATGCTCAGGGAAGTGCATGTATATTCTACCTGCTTATGAGCTGAATTACTGAAAAGCCTTTGCAAGGAGAGTGCTTCTCAGACCTCACATTGCACAAATAGCTCTAAAGAGGTCAGACATTTCGCCTCTTTCCTGATGCTTGAACTGTAGGTGTCTGTGTTTTTGCATTTGGAAGGGATGAAGAAAAAACAAACAACTGTTCACCCATTGTTATTAATCATTTACAGTGAAGTAACTATCCCACATTTGTATGAGCTAAATCTAGCCAATGTGCAATTAATTAGATATGAGGATCAAAGCTGCTTGTTCCTTCTGATGTATTATTTTATAATATATTTTTGAATGTTCTGTCTTTTCTTTTTATGCCATCAAAGGCTAATAGAATGGTATGTGACGTGATCATAGATGTTCACATTGATTCGATACAACACATGCAGAGGTTGAAGCTAAATAGAAATTTTGTACTAATTTATTCCTTACATAATTTGCAGAAAATTCTGGTAAAGAAGGTCATTCAGACGAACATACATTTATTTCTATGAACTTAGCTCATGGGTTAGAATTTTCAAGGACATTTAAAGGAAAAAAGTACTCAGCATAAAAATGAAATAAACAACTGGATATTCATGAGATCAGAGGGGTGGATGTTGGGTTTTGGCTTTGGTGGGGAAAGTTTTTTTTTTGTTTTAAGTTGTTTTGGTTTTGGAGTTTTTTGGCCAGGGTATCCAAAACATCACGGCTTTATTACTTTCCCATCTTTTTCAATATCAAAGAAAAAGCACATTGGTCCAAGTGGTTCTCATTATGTGTTTGGAATATGATTACAGAAAATCCCTCCATGGCAGTCCTTTCTTTGCAGGCCTTGGGGGATGTTTGGGAGGGCAGATGATCTTGGGACTATCTGATTTAAGAACCATCTTTCTCTACCTTAGTTACTAACAGAAGAATACAAGAATGGTCTTAAAGGATCCTTCTGGCCGAATATTCTGTGGTCTAACTGTGAACAATAGAGATGCCAAGGGAAGAACTAATTAGAATGAACTAAAAGAATTGATATCAGGTAACAGCTGAACAGGTGGGCCCAGAAGGCTGTGAACAGGGGTACAAAGCCCAGCTGGAGGCCATTCAGGATATATCTGGGAGGCTGATACTGGGGCCACTGCTCTTTAACAGGTTCATTAATGACCTAGTCACTCCTCACATGAGGAGAGGCTGAGAGCTGGGACTGCTCTGCCTGGAGAAGAGACAGCTCAGGGGGATTTTATCAATGTGCATAAATATCATATGCGAGAGAAAGAAGATGAGTGAGCCTGACTCCTCTTGGTGATGCCTAGTGAAAGGACAGAAAGCAGTGGGCACAAAGCAAAACACCTGAGGTGCCCTCTGAAAACAAGAAACACTTTTTTACTGTGAGAATTGTCCAACACTGGCATAGGTTGCCCAGAGAGGTCACGGAATCTCCGTTGCTGCACATACTGAAAACTCAGCTGCACACAGTGCTGGCCAATCAGTTGTAGCTGACCCTGCCTAACCAGGAGGGTCAGACTAGGTGATTTCACATCCCCTTCTAACCACTCAGAGACCCTGTGTGATTCTGTGACAACAGAAATGTCTTGGGAATAACATTAATATAAGGCAAGCACATAAAGATATTTGTCCTGAGAGTCTATCTTGGGAATTTCTTTAAGGCAGAAGTGGTGTTTCGATATTTAATAGAACAGTCATAAATTTCATAGTTTCTCAGAAAATTGTTCTCTCTTTCTTTCTTACACCATTCAAACAATGATTATTTAACAGCCTGAAAAGGCACTAATTTCAACCTGTCTGCAGACTCACAAGAGCCACTGATTAATTTCAGTCTAGTTTTTTTAACATTATCCCTGGGATCTGCAAGCATGTTTACAGTAGAATACAATTTACATATGTGTGTGGATGAGTTCACGGGCAACTCAGCATTAGCACTAACCTTTTGAACAAGGTAAATGCTTAACTTGCTATGGTACCTTTGAACAGCCATTCCCAATATCTTAGATTAGAGCATGCTAGAAAGCACCACATAGGGAATCTGATGTAGCCTGTTTATTTAATACCTATATTTGTGTTAAGAATACTTAATCTACTAGACCTCTTCAAAGGCTTTGTTAGTAAAGCTAGGCTTTATCAACCTGCAAGACTGCAAGTTGGTTTTTTTAAGTTCTTAGTTTGAGAAAATTTTCATGGAATCTAAAATATTCCCCAGGGATTAATACAGAGTAAGTCTTGAGTAGCCATATCTTGAGGTACAGGTGCTGAGAAGGCAGACAATGTTTGATTTTTGCTCTTCATTCTTTGCTTTTTTTGAATTATGTCACCCTTTAAGACTTGAGCCCCCAGACCATAAACCACCAGCAATAAACGATGTTATTACACTGCAATAGCACATTACTCCCCTAAATTATGGTTGTAGGCTTTTCCAAAGCAGGAAAGAAAACGTTTTTATTAGAAGTCATTCACCATCTTCACTCTTACATAAAAAAGTACAGAAACATGCTGTTGTTTCCAATGTTGTCTCCTATAAATGTTAATTGTTGTTGTTCTGACTTCCCAGAGTTATTTCTGGTGTCTCAATATTTCACAACTAATAATTTAGGATAGGGCCTTTGGGTGCTTGAATATCAATAGTATTCAATGACATTTTGGCACTGAAGTAATCGTAATATAGGACCTGGCCACGCTAATAAAAGGTCTTCCTTGTGTTTCTCTTCCTCACAAAACGAATGTACTAAAACCTTCTAACCACAGAGTGTTATTACAAAAATAAACACATTGAAGTTGTGGAGGAAACAATGGTTACATGATATGTAAGATGGGAGTTACAAAGGCTCTCAGCACTGGAGATCTGGAGAGGGAGCAATGATGTAGGACAGTCCCATGCTGAAAGGACTTATATTAGAAGGGTAGCTTTGCTATATTTTTTACTTTTCTTCTGCAAAGGAAATGAAACTTAAATGCCAATAGCATCAGATTGTATGCTACTGAATTTATTTTATCGAATTATCCAATGAATTTAAACTTTTCATTCTTAAATCTTGCTATTTATAGTCAGGTAAAGAAAATACCCAAATTGTGAGTTTCCCTTGCCCAG
Organism: Phainopepla nitens; assembly: GCA_013400175.1. Lineage (NCBI taxonomy): Eukaryota > Metazoa > Chordata > Aves > Passeriformes > Bombycillidae > Phainopepla > Phainopepla nitens. Next base: position 274,754 of record VXBQ01010962.1, read on the forward strand.
GTAACCTTCTATCCCACTTATTCCCTAAAAGCATTCAGGAGTCTTGTATCATGCTCATGCATCTGGGTTCAGGGAGCAATGAAGATGTGTGTTTCATGGCCACAGATCTAGGAAAAACAATGTAATGAGAGAGAATTAGATAAAGCAGTGGGAACTGGGCTTCTGAAGAAATTGAGGGTCTTCTTATTCAGACTGGTCGCATAAAAAAAAATCTTGTCAAAGCAAATAGAATAATCAACCTAGTTGTGATTAGAAAAGCCAAAGGAAAACTGCTTACACAGAGCAAACCAGCTATTTCTTAAGCCAGTAGACATACCCAGGCTGACCATTTAATCCTTATCAGTAACTATTTTTCCTATGAGGCATTTTCCACTGAGCATTACAGCTGAAGCAGTGAATCCTTGTCCTTGTTTCCTGCATGTTCCCCGGCATGAACAAAACTCATTTGTGTTCTGGAATCAGCTGCAAAGCTTTCCTCACTGGTGTTGTCTTCCTCTCAGTTCCTCTCCTTTAAGTAATTTCTTCACCTTGGTGACAGAAACATGGAGGAAATCATTGAGGGATCTCTTTTTAGCACTTTAGGATGAGGACCTAATCAATTGCAAATTCTATGTAATATATTGTTGCTTTTACAAACACTTTCATATTGTCATCTGGAAATAGCACAACACAATGAAAATTATTGCAAAGGACAGACATCCCTTATGCAGTTTCTGGGATGGAGGGGGAATAATCAAAGAAAGCAAGGGTTTGGTTCTCTTAAAAAAAAAAAGAAAAAAAACATTCCTGACACTTGAACTGCAAGGAGGAGCATACTTGTGTCTGTCTCTCTGCTCTTGTGTCAGGATATATATTGACAAGTGAAAGGTTCATCATGGTATTAAGAAGACAAACAAAATATTTCTTTAATAACAGAATGAACTGCACACATAAATAAACTATGGAGGTCTCACTTAGACTAGACCATATTACATAGACCAGTTTAAAGAAATATTTCAAGATCTTAACCAAACAGAAAAGTTAAATAAAGTTCAGTCATTGGCTAACTCTTTTTGTTTTTAATAATTCACTACTGGAAATCTGATAGATGTCATCTTAACAAATAAATCATGAAAAAAATTTCCTTGGGCTTGTATGTGACATTTTTCCAGAATTTACTTCAATCAAAAACAGTATTGATTTTTCTATGGTTTAGACCATAAACAGTTTTTGATCTGGAATTTTATTTAGGGCCCAATTCTGCAACTGGAATTTTCTCGTGGAAGGAGCACTGCCAAGTAATAGATACAGAATTTCTCCTTACATTCAACCAGGTAACTTTAAGAAAGGATTATTGTCTGCAGTAATCTGCAAATAGTCTGAAAAACCCAAGACTTTGATGTCTAAAGCAACAGAGAGGCATGGCAGAATAGGCTTCACTGTACTGCTATTCCTCACTTATTTCCATTTTCAGCAAAAATGTTAGTCTTTAATGATAAAGTCTCTAGAAGTATCCCTTTTAATCTTCTGAAATTTTAAACATGTATAAAACTTTTTTTTTTTGCATCCTAAACACACATCTACACAAAAGTAGATTAATTCACAGACTAATTTCTTACAGCCATTGATGAGCTACCAAAAGGTCAGTATATTCAGTCTCCACTGAAATGGGCCACATTCAAGTCAGTAACTTGGCTGTAAAAGTTCTATTCTCACTCCCTGGAGTATCCATCATCTCAGATAGCCTTTCTTCTCTGTAATTGTTTTTTTTTTTCCACTAAACTCTAAACTACTGAATGATGATTGGGAAGATACAGAGAATTTTAACTTCTGTATTTGATATTTCATCAAAATGCAGAAAACTCTTTCATGATCAGAGCTTTTATTCTTCTGTACAGTGATGTTTGCAATTAGAACACAATTGGAATAAATACAAAATAAGAAATACAGTCTAACATGTATGAAGATACTCAAGCAAAATATTTTAATCAAAACTGAAGAGAGAAGTCAGTGTTGCCAAATATTAAAAAACACAAAATCTTCATAACACATTTTACAAATACAGTTAACATAATACAATCAAGTAGTGCTCTGTTATAGGCACTGAAATTTAATTATGTATAATCTTTTTTTCAATGAGCCTGCCTGATAGAAAATATTTTCATCTGACAGAAGGACAGAATTACATAAAATTTTAATAAGTACTTTTATATATGCAGTTAGATAGTTGTACAGTCCTTGTCACCACACAGACTAAGCAGTTAAACGATGTATTTTACTCATTGTTTAAATCATGCAAGATGAGAAGATTTTTATGCAGCAATAGTTTCACATAATATAGTTTCTGCCTGCTGCCTCCAATAATGAAATAAGAAGATAGCCAGAATATTTCAAGTAGTCCAGTAAAAAACTTATCTCCTGCCAGTACAAACATAGCTACTCACTGAATAAACAAACTTATTCCATTGCTGTGAAAGCAGCAAGTCTTTTTCCAGTCTGCATTTTACTTTCATTTTCCAAAGGACTATGAGAGCATTGTGGCAGTGATTTCATGACAAATCATCACTCAACTGCTTTTGATTCCCTGACATACTTCAATGCTGACATGAAAGTACAGGTGATGATAAATTCTTGCATTTATTTTATACGGTTTTCTTTGGGTCACCAATTAAAAATGCAATTGAAAAAATGTTTCTAGCTCAACACATGCAATCCTTAGAATTGTTTCGTTTGAACAGTATCTTGATAATATAACAAATAAAAATGTAAGTGATGGGCTTTACAGCATAAAAATGCTAAAAAAATAATCAGAATTCAGTGCATTTGCAGGAAGTTTGAAAACCAACACCTCCTGAAACAGAAAGGCCTCTTATTTATATTGAGGAAACACTTGGTAAGATATTTTGCTGATCTCAGATCTTCAGGAAAAGTTCAAATGGAAGTGCAGTGGAGTGCCCTATTCCTGAGCACTTATGGTGGTAACAGTAACAGGAGAGAAAACTAAGCAAGAAGAAAAGTCAATAACTTGAGAGCAGAGAAGGAGTTATCATCAAAGCCAGCCTTCCATCATGTACTCAGATTCCTGTTACAGTTATAAGATGATAAGTACACAGAAAAGTTGAGATAGACAGCATTAGCAAAAATATCCTTAACCTGTTAAAAATGAAAGAGGGGTGAGGAAGAGAAAAGAGAAAATACAATGCCAAGCAATGAAAAACAGGTTTAGGTATGAGTTTTCTTCAAAATCATTTTATTTGATACAATGACTTGAAAATGCCAAATTTAAAGTCACCTTTTCCCTTATTACCCTGCTTTACTAGACAGCTCTTGATTAACTGAAATATATTTTCTTATGATTATTAATTAATCAGCTTCTGTTGGATAAAATACATGTCGAAGTATTTTTTATTCCAGATTTTGGGCAGCATGGCAGCACTGTGATTTATTTTGAATATTGTGATAGGTCTGGTAGAGTATTTGACTCATCAGCCTTGAATAATATATCTAATGTTGCTTCCACAGGTCTGAAAAATTCCATCTGTGCAAGATGCATACAGATGAATGAATCACCACAAGAATTTATTACTGATTACATCTGCTTTCAAGGTACAAATAGACCTAACTGCATTGGCTAGTTGAAAAATCTGCACCAAACCTGCAAAAATTCCCTGGTACAATGGTAAGTTCAAATATTTTAACTGAATGCCAGCTCTGTAGCTCATACAGTAACTTTTCTGAAAGAGAAAATATTTCCTTCTCTCCCTCTCTCACGAAACTCATCTGTTGAACTCTACCCAGTCTCCCTCACCAATCTACTTTCTTCTTTCTGCTCCCTATGTAAGACCCTCTTGGCAGATATATCTTTCTCTGTAGTTTGAACTAAAACAAGGGCAGTTTTTTGTGAACCTAAAGAAACTGCTTAGGAGTTGTGCTTAGACAGCGTGCAAGTTTTATTACACAGCTTCAGCTTCCAAGACGCTGCCTTTATAAAGATTGTCAATACAAAATAATAGTACAGTAGAATTTTATTTTAAGGGCAATTCATGCCTGAAGGCATGCTCTATAACTCGCTGTAGGTAAGCAATGATGTTGCAATTACCAACAGAAAAGGACACAATATATTTCCTGTGACTGGCACACTTATATATGATTATGATGTGAAAATGGGATACATTGATATTGATTCTTAGTTAGACCCTATTTTGATATATGCTTTTATTTTTAACAGACATTGCCCTTTATGTGATCCCATTTATATGAGGGAATTTTTCTATACATTCAAAGTGATGCAATATTGGGCTGAATGAACTCTTCTACGGTGTTCAATGCTTGGCCAATTTAAATAGGAATAACACATCTGATGTGCCATAGCAGTACTAGAGATGGTATAGAGCACTAGACACAGTATAGACTAGAATTTAAATATGACACAGCTTTATTATGGAAGATGATGTGTTATATTGATCTTGGGCATTCTGTGAGGCTTGTAATGATTTAAAATACAGAACTTCAAAAAAGAAAAAAAAAGAAAGAGTAAAGAAGGCAGCAAATCATATCTCTTTGTTTATTATGAGAAACAGAAGGTTAATGTGTGCTGAAATATAAGAGAAAAAAACAGGCTGTCAAGTCCTATTCAGTAATACAGAGCACATGAGACAATAGATAATTTTTATATGGAATATATATATTAATCCTTTCATTTGGAAATTTTGTTTTGGCAACATAATTCCTTTGCATATACCAGAAAAGAAATCACACTGCTCTATGACAAGAATTGTGATGGAAAGCCAAGTCAGGTAGAGTGGATAGACCAAGACCTTTTTCTTACACAGAGCTGCCAAAAAAGGAGAGTAAATTACCTTCAAATACAGGAAAAGTAGATTTTATTAGCTTTTAAAGTAGAGTAGTTGACTTAATGGTGCCTAGGCAAGACAGAAAACAAATAAAAAGAGTTCATAAAAGATTCTTTCTCTGCCCACTGTGCCCTTGCAGGAGAGGTTCTTGTTTCACGTGCTGGTTTAATTTCAGCTGGAGGAGCAATGTTTTGAGAAGCAAAGAACTGCCCCCCAGTCCTCATGAAGCCATTATTCATTCCATGACTCACGATGGATAACTGTGTATCCTTTTGATAAACTGTCCTTAGAGCAGAGGCTCTCATCTCCTTGCTCTGGCACCGTGCTTGAAGTAAACAGCAAAAAGGAAAGGGGATTTGTCATGCTGAGCACCTTCTGTTTGTTCCTTAAATATTCAGGCATTTCCAAGATCCACTAGCCTTTCACTGAACTCAGATTCTTTTCACTGATTTAAGTTGGATTTTGATTAATAATATGGAGAAGAACACCATGAAAGCAAAGGAGGAAAGAGTTTTTCCACACATGCACTCTTTCAGGACCAGACAACTCAGTTTACAGCAGATAAAGATAGCATGTGGAATGGGAATGTCTAGTTAGGCGAGTCCTCTCTTACACTGGATGAAATAATATTCCCAGATACATTGAACTCTAGAAGCTGGGTTCATGTACACAAGGCTTGAGCAGAAATTAATCCTAATGTTAGTAAAATGGGATAAAAACTGCCAGTAAAGACCAGGAATCTTCATCTTGGTGAAATCTAAGGGCTCTTAGCTGTATGTCCAGATTAACTGTAGTAGAAGAATCACATAGAATATTCCATTCTGTGGAAAAAACCATTGAGCCTTAGTGATGATGGAAAAAACCAGCTTCCTTTCCATCTATCAGCTTTTCAAAATTCTGAAGTCATCTGGGTTTTTAACTATTTGGATTTGCCAATCCTAAACCAAACCTTAACCTAAGATTAATTAAATCTGGACGAATAAGCTATCTAGTCTTAAATAAACATGAAGTTTATAACATGGTAGATGTCAGCACAATTAAAATCTCTTTGAGGCATGCGGTAAACTGAAGTCAATTGGGTTCTAGACCTAAATGCTATATATTTTATTGCTATAGGTTTATAAGCTGTTAAATCAAGACCTAGTCTATTAAAAAGGACCAATGATCAAAATAAGAGATACCTATGCCTTCCCTTTCTCTTTTCTGAAGAATTTTGACGACATTCAGAGTATAATATTCCACCATTAATCACCCTATACTAAATTAAAACCCAGGGATATTAGGTAAATCCATTGCTTATGCAGAGTCCAAAGTTATTTTAGATGTTTATAAGGACCACAGTCACTTGGTCTCTCTACTTTTCTCCATAGTTCTTCAAACTCTAATTTTGGATTTAGGACCAATTTTAGAATCAAAAGGACCACTACCTTAGTACAAAACAGAACATAGAACTTGTAAAACCATCCTTCTTTGACTTCATTCAATTCTACATAATACTAACGCCACCAGAGCTCTTACAACTTCAATTTTGTGATCTCACATCAGCTCTGGGTTTAACGGAACCTGGACAGCTAATTCCAACTACTCAAAATCAAGGAAGTCAAATCAAATGATTACTATTTTTTAGCACTATGTCATATACGCACTATTTGGACTTCAACTTTTTTTTTAGTTTTGAAAGCACTTGAAAACTCTAAAAGAGATGAAGGACCAGCTCAAGAAAACCGGATGTTTAAGATCCAGTGGAGAGCAGATTTCTTTCATCTCTTTTTGTCCTAGAAAGTGCCAGTCATGTCAGCTCTGGACTGAGTGCCTGTGCTTGATAAAATAGAAAATACCAACTTACATAGCTTAAAAAATAATTTGAAAATTAAGGACTGTTATAGCCTAGCCCTTTTCTGATTTTTTCAAACATTTAAATTGTCCTACAATTATTTAAAGCTAAACTCAGTAGTTACTTGTGCTGTAAGTATGAGACTGAACTGATGCCTTTCTGCCTTGAGCTTGGTAGATTTCAGCTCTACAGAGCAGTCCAAGCACCACTCAGCAGGAAGATAACATCTAATGGAGAAGCAGACTTAGCCTACCTTGCTGAGCCAGACAACACAAAAATTGCTGCAGATCTCCATCATCTTTTCACCCCAGGGAATATTGAAAATAAGGGGGACGTTCTCCATCATCTTTTCACCCCAGGGAATATTGAAAATAAGTGGGACGTTCACTTTTGTTTGGGATGAACTAGCACAAACCATTACCCTAAATTCTATTCAGACCTTTAATCAAAACACCAGCACTCTCCATAACAGTGCAGCTGGTTCTGTTCCAGTTGCCAGTATGGCACAGAGTAGAATAAATGTCATAAAAGCAAACTTACACTACGTGATTTTTAACATTATTTATGAAGATAGATTGGTGAAGAAAAGTGTGATGTGGAAAAGTGGCTTGTTTCTGAAGTGATGTTAAAACGTTTTTCAAAAGTTGACATACACACAGGTAATCTGTAAGACCAAAATGTGGTAAATATGAGGCTGCCTAGCTCACTTCTGTTTAAAGAATATTTTTCTCCTTCCTGCTGCTAAAAGAACAAAAATGAAAAATCCCTCTGTAACAGATCAATCAGCTCTCTCTGCAAATTTAAAGGCTCAGAAAATTACTACTGGAATACTTGGATATCCTCACCCTACTAGTATCCGAATAACTGGAACCTTGAAACATAAACTTACCTTTTAATTTCTTTCCTCTGTAGCATTGCTCCAGGTTTTCTTTACTACCGCATATGTGTACATTTAACACATATCCACAAATAGTTGTAGCTAGTAGGTTTAACGATTGAGTTGCCTCAGTAAACTCCTCTTTAGGTTCACAGGGCACACAATGGATTGTCAAGTAGCTGAGATTGTTTAGCATTTTATTATACCAAAGTTGATATATGACTATTATTTTGACATTGCTGCCTTGAAAGTCTTGAATAGCACTGCGAAAGAATACCTAATCAAATAGTCAGTGATATTTTATACAGTAATAATTTTCCAGGGTAAAAGAAAGTCAATAAAAATAATTAAAATATGAAAAGTTAAATATCCTCGCTCAAATTCTGTCAGATGAAGAGATGTATGCTAAGGTAATCCTAAAGATTTTTCAGGGGTTTTGAAAAAGTTTGGTTTAGGCAAAAAAATGTCAGCACTCTCACAAATGTGTATTTCACAGGACTTGCTCCCTTTTCCCCCTGTAAACAGCAGATGGCGGGAAGGGGAGGAAAGAGGACATTTGTAGTTCAACCCAAGTTTTCAAAGAGTAGACGAGGACAGCCAGAAAGACAGAATTAGTTTTTATTGCCCAGGTCTGCATTTACTAGACAGGAAACAAATTAGAGTGGTAAAGGAGCATATACCCTTGACTACAGGCCAGAGAAAGGATAATTATGAAGTTTTGGGAATTTGTTTTGTTTTGCTTTCTGAAGGCTACAACTAATTGAGGTCTGGGGAATTCTTCCTAAGACCAGATAAGGAAAAGGAGAAGGAAAAGGAGAGCAACCAGAGCAGAACTGTTACCAAACAGCCTCCTCCTCCCTGTATCCAGTTCAGATAGAGTACAGGTCTTGAGCTGGCCTTCTGTACTGTACAGAATTTAGTTCTTACTGTAAAACCAATCAGGTCAGTTCATATTTAATTGGCAGAGAACTCGCTGGAAACTGTGTCTGACCTCCTTACTGAAAAGATGTGTTTGCCCTCTGTCACAGACAATCGAAGTTTACGGCCCCTTTATTGCCCCTGAGTCAAAGGCTGCAATTGTGTTCAAAAGTGCTTTTTTTTTTGAAGCTGCACTTTGTGTAGCAATTGCAACTGGTTTACCCTCATAGAGACCAAGAGAGAGTTATCCTTTCCTTTGCCATCTCTGAGCTGGAGCAATTCAAAGTGCCAGTTTCGATCGTCAAAGTTTTATGCAGCTGAGATTGCAGGGATTTGAAATTATCTTCTCTTTAACAAAATGGAGCTGAGAAATCAGTCCAAAGTGCTTCAGATACCATTCCCCAAGTGCATACCTTGGACTGGGAGCAGGAAAATTCCTCTGGAGGACACTTGAGTTCGGTACTTACTTCCGATCTCGCCCAGTCAACGATCAGCTCCTCCTTGTTAAATGTACAGCAAACAAGAGTTGAAACCTGTAAGGCTAGGTTTTGAGATAAATTAGTGAGAAGAGTGTTTGTGCCATAATGCCTTAGAAGAAGAAGATGGTAATGGTCATGATTACAATTGTGTGGAAATATAATTTCTATTTCTGTGTTTGGGAAACTCCTAAGTTGAAGGATTCATGTTTCTCTTGAAAGAGAACAGTCGAGTCCAGATAACTTCTACTTTTATTGGCAGCTGAGCTGAACCTTGTTTCATCTTAGGCAATTTGATAAAGACAGACATATGCTAACAGATGACAGGGAGAATCAAATATATTTTGCTACAGTGATTATAAGATTGGAAGATTTTCAGCAATGTGGATAGTGCCCTAGATACCCAAGTGTGGTTTCAAGTATTCTCTTCTGTACCTTTCCTATAGGTTAGCAAAATATAACAAAAGACATTAATTTTATTTGGGATAACACATCACAAAGATACCCTTTCACATTATAGTGAAAGTAAACAATAATTATAACAGCTTTATTGACACTGTTTCCAAGAAAAAAAAATTAAAGAGCAGAGACAAAAATGAAAATGGAATATTCAGTAAGTATCAAAATGGCTTTGTCAATATTATTTAAGATGTTAGAAACCTGTTTTAGAAGGTAAATCTATCTGTAGTAAGCAGACTTATGAATACACTTACATCATGGCTCCAACACTTCATCTGAAGTGCTTAGCAGCATTAGCCACTGCTGGAGAAGGATGGCATATCCCTTTATTCTTCTGAAGTTCTTACTGTCAGCACAGTACGTCTAGTAGGAGATCCAAATCTAAAGCCTCTAATTTTTTTGTTAACTTAACCAGATTCTTTTCAGAGATCTCCAACTTACAGGAGGTTATTGCAATTCTACCACTTTTCCAGGTATTAATAATTAAAGTTTAGACAAAAGTTTAAGCAGTCTGTGGCCCTGACCTTTCGTTACTTAACTCAGCAATCAACCACAATATGGTAATGGATCTGAAATGGATTTTTCACACTCCAAAATTACAAAATATTTGCAACAGCATGGAGTAGAAGTGTGGTTTACTTTTTTTTTTTTTTAGCCCTTAGCTATAATGGCCTAAAGTGTTTCCCTTTTAGTCCTTTTCTGGAATGCTATTTTCAATGCTGTTTATTTTATGCAACTCACTTTGAAACAGTTTTCACAGAAGAAAAGGTCATTTGGCCCAGTGGCACTTGGATAAGGACTCAGTATAATTCCATTTAGGGTCTTTAGAAAGAAGATGAGATGCTAAATAAATCAGTCAGCTGTGTCTTTTGTGGAAATCTATAAGGACACAGAATTTTGACATTAAACTTTCCAGAGGTTTGCTCAAAGTGAACATTCCTAGACTGAAATGGTATGTATGCACTATTTGGAAATTTACTTAATATTTATATACTGCAGTTTGTATCTGCTCTTCCTATCCTAGAATCCTGCATGCTCATTTGGCTGATAGATTTTAGTGATGTATCTTATAGGAAATAATGATCCAGTATCTTCAGAACTCAATTTGACTTTTGGAAGAAGGCCATGACTTCAAGGTCCATAGGGATAAATTGTTTAGCAAAAGAATATTTTACCTTGTGAGAATCTCAGAGGGCTTTAAAAATTTACTGTTACACTATGTCTCTCAGGTAAATAACTTTTAAAGCATTTTCTGTAGTTTTCCCAAAAATTTTATAAGCCACACCATTCAGGACCTTCTGAGGCCGCTCCTTTCAGCTGATCCCCACCACCAGGCAGTGCAACATCTGAACTTTGTCGAAGAAGAGTAATTGGCTCTGGCTGACTTTGGATGAGGGAGAACCACGTTATAAATACATCTTGCTTGCTTGCCATGTATTATTTTGGAGAGGGAGCTGCCATTCTGCACTTTTCTCTCTCCCTCTTTTTTTTTTTTTTTTTTTTGCTGTGAGTGGTAGGAACTTTTCCTAATGAGCAGCTAACTGTAAACTAAACTTTCTTGGCACAGCATTCACATTGAAGTTTTCTTCAAGGAAAAAGATGTTGTTT
>VXBQ01010962.1:291542-314753 GCA_013400175.1 Phainopepla nitens
GAATTTGCTGTTTATTAAGTTCTGTATTTTATGCATAAAAACTCACAAATCTCAAACTATAAACTTTGAAATCTAAATACTGTAAACTTCCTGCTAGGAGAAACAGGACTTTTGTGCGACTGCTATCTTATCCAGTCATCTTAATTTGTAAGTTAAAAAATCTCTGCTCTGCTACCTCTGGAATTATACTTAGACCTTTAACATGAAGATAGTCCATATTTCTAAGTTGTGTTAATATTTTTTTCCATGTACAAATGTTAATCTTTTGAGTTAATAGTTTTGATAATGTTGTAACTAAGTAGTAAAACTGTGTTGCATATCCCAGTGCTGAATTTGCATATAAATAAAAATAACTTGGATATGCATATAAGTAAAAATTATCTGAATAATAGTTTCCAGATAGGAAATCAAAGTTTCTTTGAAAGTAGTTTTTCAGAATAATACTGTGTGCAGTATTATAGAAGTATACACTTCTTATGAATTTAGGGCTATGATGTTTTGTTAAGCAAATGGTTGCCTTATTTATTGAACATGGATACAGAAAATCCTAAACTGGTCGTATTCCAAAGATAACAAAAATTTAGGAGTTCAAAGTTTTAACCTTTGGCTAAAATGTTTCTGAAATTCAGTCATTTTGGCATGCTGTAATGAACCTTCTGAGTTTATATCTAACACATTATCACTTTATCTTAATGCTTTCATACTTTCTCCTAGTAGTTAATGGTCTTTATTAGTGCAATTGCTTAATACTTTAGATATTTTCCAAGTTCAACTGTGTTGATTTTTGGATAATCCTAGTTAACATTTTTCTTAGTTTCCAGTAGCTGTGTAAATGATGACAAGGTGGAAATAGTGTCATGTAGAAGAAATTGCTGACTTGTTTTTATCTGACATGGTTGACTGTTCAGTTGGGAGATACTTTTATGTTCTTGAGTGTGACTCAGCAAGTCAGGGGGTGACTGCTGAGGAGTGGATTCTCCTGCTGATGGTTGTGTTATTGTTTGTAATGGGCTGCCTGTTGCTGGTTCAGAGCAGACTTGAGGTTGTTAGAGAAGAGCAGCAAAAAGTGCTCAAGGTGTTATGGCACAGAAGAATATTTACAGTAATAGCAAAACCTTCACATGTGTTCAACTTTGAATGTTGATGAGAAGTTTGGATGTCTTAATGCAGTTTAATGCATCGTGGTGTGGTACACATCCCGTCTTGATGTGCCCGAGATGTGAGAAGCAAATGATTAAAGATACAAACAGATACAGTGTTTTACGTTAGAAATCCATCACTTCAAATAGCCTGTTGCCAAACAAAAGCAGAGGCAGTGAGTTAGCAGGTGCTACAGCATCAGGAGTGAAGCTGGGGTTTGAACTTGGGTATCAACTAAAAATAATAATAATAAAAAATCCTGGTGTAACTGAGAGAGAAAAGAGGGAGGTATCTGATCAGATCAACAAAAAATCTGATCATTGAGTAATAGATCATTGGTAATAGATGGCTTCCAAAATTCCGGCAAGATGGAGGAAAAGCTGGGTTTGTTGATTGCTTAGAAGTGTAAGAGTTTGTTTTGTTTGGTTGGGTTTTTTTTGGTTTTAAGCAAATATTTGTTAACTTGGCAGTATGCTGGGACATAAAGTCCTGGAGACCCAAGTGTCTCTGTATTCCCAGGACATATCATAGCCTGGGAAGGGAAGTAGATAGGGGAGGAATAATATTGTTAAACCATTGAAATGGTGGCAGTTCCAACCTCACTCATTTGCCTTGTCAACCTTTTCTTCATTCAGTGTTAAGACCTTGTAAGTATTGATTCCAGCTAGGGACTTACTTCAAAGAGCTTTAATACTTTTTATTATTTGCTTATTCACTTTTTGTTTGCTATGTTTATAGTTTAAATTGTGCAACTTAATTGCTAGATTTGGAAGACAGACACACTTTTTTTTTTCTCCTTCCAAAAGTATATTTCTTTTCATTACTCTGCAATACTTCCTATAGTTTGTGTTAATCTGAGTCTTACATTCCTGTCAAAATCATTGACTTAGTAATCTCTGTGACTGAATTCCCTCTGAGATTTTGAAGTGAACTGTTGACACAAGTAGATTAATTTGCTCTGATGTTTGCTGGTGGGTAGAGTCAGTCCATGGGATGTCAACCAGTGTGATCTTTCACATGTCTACCTGAGCAGGTGGGAAGTAGGGAAGAGAGAAATTACTGTAAGAGAAAATGTGAGGGGAGGAAGGAGGCAGCGTGATACTATTTTAGTGGAGATGAACAGAACTAGCATGAAGACAGGCACTTAGGAGAGACTGACATCCAAAGAATAGGATAAGGACAAACTAGGGCTAAAATGTGGGGAGAAAAAGGTCAGGAACAGTAAAAGAAGGACACAGTGAGTAGTTAGTTTGATCTGTATACCAGATTGGCCAGGGGAGAAAACTCAGAAGGATAGGTAGGGGGAAAATTTAAGGATAAATAGGGAAAGGAGTTAAAAAAAGGAAATGAATGTGTACTACTTAATCAAAGCAATCAAGACAATGCTAGATTGCTCTCTACTTGCTGGAAAGAAATTTTGCCCCCAAGATCTCATTGAAAGCTTGGTCTTGTTGAGGGAGCCTTCTGAAGCTTTGATTTGCTATGCTGTGAGACTTAAAGGTGTTAAAATGGTTGCTGTAAACCCAGATGAAGAAGTGGGTCCCAGATGTCGTGTTCTTGAGGTTTCTGCCTTTCTTCCTACTGCACTCCTGCCTAGATTTAGGTAGCAAAAATGTTATACTGACTTCAAAAGGCAAATCCAGTGAAGGTGTGCCTCTATGACTGTCTCGCTGTTCCAGGCTCTTTCTCTGTCATTTCTGGAGTGTGTTGGAGAAACCTGACTGAAATGTTCCTCCAGTAATTTTGACAGATTCTTGTTCTCATAGCTCTTGATACTAATTTTTTTCAGATCTGTTCTGGGAGGGGAATAAAGGAACATGTCTTATTCTTTATGGGCTCTACACCTTAGTGGTGCTTGATGTATTTTTTGTATTATGATAAGCACTACTCTTACAAGAATAGTCAGAGCTGGAGGGAATACAATACAGAATTATTCTCTGTTTATAATATTTATAATTCTTGGAACAGGTTGCACATAGAATACTGTAAAGAATTGATGGTGATACCAAGCCAGCTCTTGCAGTTTGCTTCCACATAGTTGGACATCAGCCGTTTTACAATCTAAATGAAATGAGGGAGGAGAATTTTCCACTAGACATGATTGTCATGTGAAGTAGAGAACTGGAGTGAATGTTCACTACTCCAGATTAGTTCAGACCTGGTTTGTTTGCTCATGGCAGACAGCATTTGACAATATTTCTTCTAGCATGTTGCTTCATGGGAATGTTCATTTGAACTTAACTGTGTTCCTTTTGTGTTGTGTTAGTAATTCCTAGACCTTTGATGTAATGGATGGCTTTTTTAGGAGTTTTTCATTTATCTGTGTTTCTATCACTGCAAATAATTTTGGCACTTTCTGCAAGAAAAAGGATATAGTCTAAATGTGTAATCTACAGTTTTCTTTCAAGTATGAATTCTGAACTGAGCGTCAGTGTTTATTTGATAAACGTTTGAACAATCATAAGTCTTACTACATCTCTTTCTTGTTTCAGGGTTTCTTTGTAATTGCTGCCATGGGAAGATACTTGACTATGCTCTTGCTGCTGATGCTGCTGGTGCAGCATTTTGGAAACTGTGAAGGAAATCAAAGGCCACATCATGCTCCATCAATGCAATTTACACAAGTTCAGTATAATGCCACTGTGTATGAGAATTCTGCAGCCAAGACTTACGTTGGGCATCCAGTGAAAATGGGCATTTACATTACAGATCCCTTGTGGGACTTAAGGTACAAAATTATTTCTGGTGACAGCGAGAACTTGTTCAAAGCTGAAGAGTATGTTCTGGGAGACTTTTGCTTTTTGAGAATACGGACCAAGGGAGGAAACACAGCTATCCTTAACAGAGAGGTGAAGGACCATTATATGCTGACTGTTAAAGCAGTTGAAAAAAATACAAACGCTGAAACGCGCACGAAGGTCAGGATACAGGTACTGGATACAAATGACTTGAGGCCTTTGTTTTCTCCAACATCTTACAGTGTTTCTTTGCCTGAGAACACAGCAATAAGGACCAGCATCGCCAGAGTCAGTGCAACAGATGCAGATATAGGAACAAATGGAGAGTTCTACTACAGCTTTAAAGAAAGAACAGACGTGTTTGCTATCCACCCAACTAGTGGAGTGGTAGTTCTAACTGGTAGACTTGACTACTTGGACACTAAGCGTTACGAGATGGAAATTCTCGCGGTGGACCGTGGGCTGAAGCTGTATGGTAGCAGCGGCATAAGCAGTATGGCAAAACTAACTGTTCACGTGGAGCAGGCAAATGAGCACGCCCCTGTTATCACAGCTGTCCCGCTGACTCCGTCGGAATCAGACACAGATCCAACGTTTGCGATTGTAACCGTGGAGGACGGCGACCAGGGCCCGAACGGGGAAATAGCGTCGTTAAATATCGTTGCAGGGGATGCCCTTCAACAGTTCAAAACAGTCAGGTCTGTTCCGGGTGGCAAGGAGTACAGAATAAAAGCCATGGGTCCCGTTGACTGGGAGAGTCACCCTTTTGGATACAACCTTACCCTTCAAGCTAAAGATAAAGGGAATCCCCCGCAGTTTTCTTCTGTGAAAGTTGTTCATGTGGCATCACCACAGTTTAAGTCTGGTCCTGTCAGATTTGAGAAAGAGATATATAGAGCTGAAATAAGTGAATTTGCTCCTCCAAACACACCTGTGATAATGGTGAAAGCTGTGCCTAGTTACCCACATTTAAAATATGTATTTAAAAACACCCCAGGAAAAGTAAAATTCAGTTTAAACTCTCACACTGGTCTTATCACCACGTTAGAACCCATAAAAGTACAATACGCATCCCATTTTGAACTTGAAGTTGTGACAAGTGACAGAAGAGCTTCTGCAAAAGTATTAATTAAGGTACTAGGCATGAATAGCAATCCTCCTGAATTTACTCAGACATCCTATAAAGCCTCCTTTGATGAAAATGTGCCAATAGGTACAAGTGTCATGAGAGTAAGTGCAAGAGACCCTGATGAGGGAGAAAATGGTTATGTGACCTATAGTATTGCAAACCTAAATCCTTTGCCATTTGTGATTAACCATTTCAGTGGGATTATTAGTACCTCAGAAGACTTGGATTATGAATTGATGCCAAGGGTTTACAATTTGAGGATTCGGGCCTCTGATTGGGGTATACCGTATCGCCGAGAAGTTGAAGTTCCTGTTACTATTATTTTAAATAACTTGAATGACAATATACCTCTGTTTGAGAAAATAAATTGTGAGGGGATAATCCCCAGGGATCTTGGTGTTGGAGAACAAATAACGACTGTATCTGCTATTGATGCTGATGAGCTCCAGTTGGTGAGATACCAAATCGAATCTGGAAATGAACTGGATTTATTTAGCCTAAACCCAAATTCTGGAGTACTTTCTCTCAAACAGTCACTAACAGATGGCCTAGGTGCTAAAATGTCTTTTTACAGTTTGAAAATTACAGCTACAGATGGAGAGAACTTTGCAAAACCACTGTATATCAACATAACTGTAGCTAATAGTCGCAAACCAGTCAACTTGCAGTGTGAAGAAACTGGTGTTGCCAAAATGCTTGCAGAGAAACTCTTACAGGCAAATAAGTTGCACAGTCGTGGAGAAGTTGAGGATGTTTTCTTTGATAGTCACTCTGTGAATCTGCATGCACCTCAGTTTAGAAGTACTCTCCCCAGTAGCGTTGAGATAAAAGAAGACCAGCCTGTGGGATCCAGCATAATATCTGTGGATGCTACTGATCTTGATACTGGCTTCAATGGAAAGCTAGTGTATGTTATTTCTGCAGGCAATGAAGACAGTAGTTTCATTGTTGATATGGAAAGAGGAGTGCTGCAAATTCTGTCTCCCCTTGACCGAGAACTAAAAGATAAATATTCCCTCAATATTACTGTCTATGATCTTGGAATACCACAGAAGTCTGCCTGGACCCTTTTAGATATAAAAATTTTGGATGCTAATGACAACCCACCAGAGTTCCTCCAAGACAGCTATTTTGTTGAAGTGAGTGAAAACAAAGAGCCCAACAGTGAAATAATTCAAATTGGAGCTACTGATAAAGATTTGGGGGCTAATGGAGAAGTGAAATACTCTCTTCTTACAGATACAGACAAGTTTACTATTAATTCTGTGACAGGAGTTGTGAAAGTTGTAGGGGCCCTGGATCGGGAGGAACAGCACATTTATTTGTTGAAAATTGAGGCTAGGGACCAACCTACTGAAGAACCTCAATTATTTTCAACAGTTACGTTGAAAGTGGCCGTAGAAGATGTTAATGACAATCCTCCCAAGTTCATTCCTGCAAATTATCACGTGAAAATTCGAGAAGATCTTCCTGAGGGGACTATTATTACGTGGCTAGAAGCCTACGATCCTGACTCAGGCCAGTCAAGTCAAGTGCGGTACAGTCTCTTGGACAGTGGAGACGGCGCCTTCGACGTTGACAAAATAAGTGGAGCCTTACGTGTTGTACAAAGACTGGATTATGAGAAGAAACAACTTTATAACTTGACCGTGCGGGCCAAGGACAAAGGAAAGCCCATTTCCTTGTCCTCCACGTGTTACGTTGAGGTTGAGATAGTTGATGTGAATGAAAACTTGCACCCGCCACGGTTCTCCGTATTTGCAGACAAAGGCTTTGTAAAAGAAGATGCTCCCCTTGGCTCCTCAGTGATGACAGTGTCTGCTTATGATGAAGATGCAGGACGAGATGGGGAGATCAGATATTCCATCAGAGATGGATCGGGTGTAGGAGTTTTTCGAATAGATGAAGAAAAAGGTAAGGTGGCTTTCTGTCATTTTTATGTACTAAATAAAATCTAATGCCAGCGAAGAGAGAAGCAGCATTGTCGCAGTTGACGTAGGTGTTCTTGTTAGGACAAAAAGATGTCACCAACAGTGTGTATAGTTGTGTCTGCTACTTAAGTGAAACTATTTTTATTTATTTGATAAGTAATTTCTCTCTAGAATTCCCAGTTCCATCCAGCCAACCTAAAGCCATGCTTAGTTTTTCCAGTGTCATGTGTTTAGAAGAAATGTAATTTTATTTTCAGTAAAATTCTTGTGCTGACTTCTAACATTTTGGTTGGATGCCTGTGTAGCTATTTATTCATTTAGGTCTTTGATACAGAGAGAGCATTGATATTTTGCAATTTTCTAAGCATCTTGAAATAAATTGAAGAGGAATCTGGTGCAGAATTTGTCTACAGGTTACATGTAGGTAAATTATGACATATGTGATCGACGTCGTAAAGAAAAAAGCTTGTAACTGAGAATAAAAGGTGAGAATTATGTCTGATTCATCCAGTAGTCATTTGGTGTGTTCTCTGTGCTTCCCACAATTGGGAATGTGGGTAATAGAGACTCATGAAGCCACTTTACTCTTTAGGGTTTGGGTGGACAAACTGTTCCTGAGTATCTTTTCTTCTCTAGAAAGTCAGTTATTAAATTACATGGTTTATGGCTAGAGAACCAGCTCTACAGGTTGAAATATAACAGTGCTTCCCTTAGCTTTGGTTTTAACACAGCACATAGTTAAGATAGTGAAACAGATTTTCTAAAAGTGGAGAATTGAATACTTTCCAAGACCTTATAGTTTCACTTTTGGCCATTTCGTATGTGTGCAGAATATTAATTTGTGTATCATTTTGCATTTCTTTTGACATAAGTATATTAAAGTTCACTGTGTGTTGTGGTATTTTAGAAGTGTCTCTAGCTGTCCTATAGAATGAGTCTCAGTTTGCAATTTATTATCTGAGTGATAGCTAACAGTAAGTGAGAATGAACCTGTTTATGGGTATGTGTATTTTTATGATGGTACTACCACGGCAGAATTAGTTGTCTGCATGTGTAGCCTCTCTATTTTTTTGGCATAAAGCTAGTTTACTTGACTAACAAATTGGTGTGAGTTTAAGTAAGTTGCTTTTAACAGCTGGGTCTACAAAGTTGGCAGAGCTTGGGGCAAAGCCAGCTTCTATTCAATAATATTGTCCAGAACAGCGTCTCTGTATTTTCAAGGCAGGGGAGAGGCATTGTCTGTGTTCATATCTGGTATCTAGTGTTTGCAATTCTTCAGGGATGAAAGTAGAGGGATTTGGTGGGAATGGGGTGATGGTAGAGAGGGATTGCTAGTTTTTAATCTTATTGAACAAATTCCACTTATGACACTGGTGTGGGGAAGAAAGTGTTTATTTCGGTTTTCTTGATGTGTTTTTTCCATCAAATGGTGATCGGAAGGAAAGGACATTGAGTAGGTTCAAACTTGACAATGTAGCTTAGATTTTGGATTGACACTTTGTTTCAGTAAAAAGCCATCAGAATTGTTCTTGAAGTCACTCTTTATTACTGCAGTGTCTGAATATTTGTTGTTTTTTTCAAAATGGGCTGGCCTTGATACAGGGAGCAGACTAATTATCAGCCAGCAAAGCACATTGAAGAATTTGGGAAAGAAGAGATTTGTCAAGCAACTTGCTAACTTTTTCAGCTTGCTGAAGGGTTCTTCTGACTTTACCCCTGAGCTGTGTGTCTCATCCTGCTGTCTTTTGAAGAGCATCATACTACACTGTTGGTTCAAAGACAGATAAATCAGATTTAAGAATATATTTCAAGTCAACACTTAACTATTCAGTGGCTCAGAGTGGCTCTTTCATCCCTTGCTTATAAGAAATTAAGGACAACAATCATATTTGCAGGTAGACTAGATGGTGATAGAAGCATTTAATAGCTAGTGCCATGCATTGATTTTTGTTGGCTTTTAGGTTATCTTTGCCATGTTAACTTTGTTTTAATTTTACAGTTCAAAAGGTAGGAAATGGCATTAGTGTTTGATATTTGCACCTGTAATTCTGGTATTTTCACAAGGGAGTTTAGTATATCTTTGCCATGATGTCTTGACTTCTGTTTTCCAAGACTTACCTTTCTTTTCAGTCAGCGGGTTTTCATAGGTTCTGTTTTCTGCAGTTGTGCCCAAACCATTAGCAGTGAGTCTCTTGAACAGGGAGCACTAAACACCAATATTTCCAAACTCAGGAGCTGCTTTGATTACTTACTTCCCTGACTGCTCTGATGCTTTTCAAGTAGACAAAGAAAAAAGATACGTTAGGGGTTAATTTGCTAGTCCGTCATATTTTAGCTTTCTTAGCATTCTCAAGCCTGAAAAGGCAGTAATGGTCAGAAAAGGAGGAGAACAAGATTATAAAAGTCTAGAAAATTGCAACAGTTTCTGTAACACCTATATCACTGTCTATTTTTTGTAATGTAAGAAATGGGCTCACACAGTTAATAGGTTTTAAAGTATTTTTCCTTTCCTAAGCTAAAAGGAAGTATTTTCACATAAAGTGTAATAAAGTCATGAAACCCATTTCCTCAGGAAGTTATAGAGATTGAAAGTATGACTAAAGAAAATAAATGGTACTAATGAGATTACTTTGAGGTTCAGCCTCATGCTATCTTCAGCTCATAAACTGTTAACTGGAAGCCAAGGGGGTAAGGGAGAGAGATCAGAGGTCATCGCTCAGTGTATGGTTCAGAAGTACAACAGTGCATTGTGCCTGATATTGTACAGAAATAAAACTGAAATTGCTTGATAAATGAAGACTTTAGGATATTGTACGAGAGGAAAAATGTTAAAATGAGATTTTTGTGCTGTGAATTTGTAACAAAGCCATTTGTTTATCCTTTAGGTACGTGTTCAGGAGAACTTGGAATTTAAGATAGCTTTTTATTTGTGAGCAGAACTGAAGGCTGTAAATTGAGATGATCAGTTGGCTATATAAATTGCCTGCTAAAGCAGCAGTAAAATATTTTCTCAAAGAATTTGATAGGGAGGTGAGCACATTGGTGTGTATTAATAATAGAAGGCATTGTGTTGATGCAGATCTCAGTGGGCCAGAAGAAAAACCCATGCACCATCTAAATCCCATTAGCACAGAACAGTAAAAGTGAGATAAATCATGTCAACACCATGCTGCTACTTCGATTGAGAAAAACTCTAAAGAATTACAGAAGCAGTTGCTGGAGCAGAACCTAAAGCAGAAGCTCTGTGGGACCAAGGCAATACTGAAACTTCCTTGCCTCAGTTTTGATTCCAGTGGGCAAGGAGGGAAAAAGAAGAATGTTTCTCTGTTTCCTTTTTGGTTTTCAGATACAAGGATGGAGCATTTCCATTGAGTATTTGCACTCCTCAGAGGTTAACAGAAAGATGGAAGCTCTAGTTTGTAAAAACTTGCTGTTGGGAAGAGCTCCTAGTACTTCTTCCAGTTGCATAGGCAGGTGAACAGTGTCACTCACTGGGCTGGATGGGATACTGTCATGGGAGCACCAGCATGTGGTGAGCAAGTGTCCACACTGATTTTCAGCTGTAAAAATGAGACTGAGAAAAACTTGTGGCAGTTATCTGGCGTATCTCCAAAGAATTTTTGCCAAGCAGATTGCTTTTTTCCTTGAGATACCAGGACTTTTAGCTTATTATTGAGAGCTGTTCTTATCTTGTTTCAGGGTTGTTTACTTACGGTTTGGTTTTTTTTCTAGTGCTCAAAATTTAGATAGCAAGGGAGCCATCCAGCAGGCTCTGGATGTGTAGATGCCATGGGTCATTTAGAAAGGTCTCATTGAAGTGTTTAGGGAAGATGGGGGCCCATCCTGGAAGCTGATGTTCAGAAGTGAAGAAAGGTTTAAGTAATGAATTCCTTGGTGTCTGTTGTAACTAGCCAGTTGAGTGGTGGCATTTGTGTTCCTTATACATGCAGGTGCTAGGTGTTACATGTAGGCCCTGCACAGTAAGATTTCAAGCCACAGTGAATTTATTAAACTGATTGTCAGAAACTCAGCACCTAGTTCAACTTGCAAGGCTGCCAGCAGGTGTTTTCTCAACTTCTGCAATTGAGAATATTTTGCAGTACGTCACCTAGTTCCAGAATGGTGTTCCAGCCTGAGCCTCATACATGATAACCTTATTACTTGTGTTTACAGTGTGTAGTTATTTGTTACCAGGAATCTTCCTGCTCCTTCCTTCACCTGAATTTGAGTGATTAGGCCATAAGTGTTTTAGAATAACAGTAATTCTGCTTTAACTGTACAGTCGAAGTTTAGGGTGATTAAACTAATTTGCTGACTTAAAAAGATGCATGACTGTGGTTTATTAAAACAAAGATCTGTCTAGCCTGAAATGCTGTCTCCAGTAGCATAGGCAAGGCACAGAGATGATACTGTCTTCTAATATTTTCCCAGTCTCTGGTTATTTTGTATTTGGGGAATTTTCAAGTCACATGGTTTGTAACATTCAGGTGCTTATCTTTCTTGTGTACTCTTCCCTTGAAACCATGTAACTTTCAAGTGTAACCTTGCTACTGTGATAGGGAAAAATGAATTGTTTTGGTAAAAAATACTAAAGGTGCAAGTAAAAAAAAAAAATTAGCTGGGGCATATGGAAGGAAATTAATTTTATTGCACTATCTGTGTATGCATAAAATAGTGTCAATAAAGCTTAATGGCTATAGGATGCTATTTTTAATATTACCAGAACTATTACCAGCTGGGAAGACATTCATTAAGGAGAATGAGTAGGATTTTAACTGTGTAAAGCAAAGTACTGAATTATATTCATAAAAGGAACAGAGCATGGCTAACATGTAATAAGTATGTTAATATTGCTTTGTAGTGTTCATGTAAGTCCATTAACTTAAATGTAGGATATCCTTAACATTTGTGTAAGGGATAGCTTCAGGTTCCATTCCTTCAGAGGTCTTTGGCTTTTGAGCTTTTCCAAGACTGGCATCTGCAAAGTTTGAATGCAGTGCTCATCAGTGGAGCAGAACACATGAGCACCCACTGGATAGCTGTTAAACCAGCACCATTTTCTGGAACAGAAACCAGCTGGCCTGCATCTGTACCAACACCTCCTGTACCTTTAGGAAGGGTGACTGTTCCCAGATCATCTACTGGGAATCCTAATCCTGCAGTTGGCTCCTAACTGTGCCCCCTGCTCTTTGAAAAAGAGTAGTTGGCATGAACCAAAAAGCAGTTTAACAGTACACGAGTTCAAATGCTTGGGAATGTTTTCTGTCTGTTTGTTGTAAAGATACAGTCATAAAATATTTGGAAATAGGGGAGGCATTTCTAATCAAAACTGAGATTAGTATGATTTGGTTTTAAGTTAATTGTACTTAAGCAACCTTACAAATACATGACTTTCTTCAAATTTTTTTCATTGAATGCTTCATCTTGAAGTCTCTCCTTCTGTGTACTTTGTTACCTTTATTGTATAAGTCATGGATATAAACATCAGGATAAGCAAAAACTTAGTTCCTCTCAGTTTAAATTAAAAAAAAAAAAAGGAAAAAAAATTAAGTCTCCAAGAAGTTTTAATAATTTCCACCCTTCTACTATACAAATTCCATGTTATGTGTTGGCTTAGTATTTCTTTTGAGTCTTTGAAGATCTACAAGATTGTAGTTGCTGAAAACTATGAACAGAGAAATATGTTGAGCAAATTTTACTGTAAGAAAGCTATGAAACATTGAAAATTAAAATTGATCAGGTGTTGTTGATTCTAGGGAAAGAATACTAGGTGGATTTAATATGATTGACTAATTCTTAGAGTATCTTCCCATCACAGACTAAATTTGTTTCCAAACGTTGTGACAGTGGCATTTCCCACTGGGCTTCTTTCCACAGATGCAGTCTCATTGGCACATGGGTTTTGCAGTTAAAATTCTTTTTTGAGTGTTTTGACAAGTTAAAAGTAAGAAGTAACTAGGAAGAAGACCCTCATAGAATGGGACTTTCTGCTAGCATTTTATTCCTGCAAAGTGCAATAATTCTTCCCACTACATTTGAAGAGAGAGAAGGATTAAGAGGTTCTCTCTTTCTGCAAAATCAGTGGCTGCAGCTTTTTGCAGAATGAAGTTTTACCCTAGCTAGCTCAGGTAAAACATACTCCACTCATACAGTCATGAGTGGAGCTCAGAGCACAGACTAATCTCCCAGGTATCTAATTAGCTTTTCGGGCAAATTTTTTTCATCCTACACTGCATTCTGTATGGTTGCATTACATTGTACTGAAGTTAATGATTTGCCCATGTAGCTATAGCAGTTAAATTTCTTCAGTAGCTGAGGCATGCATGTCCCAGAATAAGAATTTAGATTATTCTGATGCAGTTTGAAGAAAACCCACAAAACCAACCCAAACTAAAAAAAATCCCAAGACACCAAACCCCAAACCTAAAACAACAACAAAAAAATAACGTGAACAGCCCTTAACATGCAAAACAACAACAAAAAAAACCCCAGAATGATTACTAGGTTCTCTAAACTCCAAGTTAGAGTTAAATTCTTAAGCTTATAAATGTAAATTTGTAAGGTTAATCGTTTAAAGAAGGGGTTGCATCAGCACTTCAGTTTGCAATTAAGAGAAAACCTAATTCTAATGTATGCTGGAGATCTGAATGACATTCTAGTCAGCAGATGGGAGTTTTTTCTTAGTCAAAGGACTTATGCAGATTATTTTTGGATTCTGGAGTTGGCTGATTAATTGTCACACTGACATCTGGAACAGAGTTTCAGGTCAACACCTGAAATTTGAACGTGAACTGTTAAACTTATTTCTTTGGAAAACAGTGCAAGGGCAAGGATCTATTTGTTTGAATACTGTGTAATTAAAGCTTTTGAAAGAATTAAAGTAACACTTTCTGAGTTTGAGAGATGTATTTTTGTGCATATCTCTGTAAAAGGGTTTGTTGGGTTGGGGTTATTTTGTGTGTTTTGAGAAATTTTGGGAACATATCTGTTCAAGAAGTTTTAGTTTATCTGTGCTAAATAATAGAAATGCAGCTGTTCTGGAAGGATGAAGGTCAGAGATGCAGAAACAGTCATTTCTTTAGCCTTCTCTGTGACGATAGTTCTGTAAAAATAGCACTACTTAATAAAAGGGGGCAGGGAAAGTATGGATTACTTTGGTAGTTAACTGCTCTGGAAAGATATTTTAAGGCTGATACATGTTAAGGATTTTTTCTAGTGGTGTATTTTGTTCTCCCTTTGGTGTTACATTGAGAAAGATGAGCAGCATGAAAACATCTTCACTGACTCTAGAACCAGGTCTGCACATTTCAGCTCTCCTGCTGACACTCTTGTGAATCCTTTGCAGGAAACTCCTCATCAAGCTTCTCCAGAACCACCAGAAAAAAAGGTTTTGTTGTGACAATAAATATTAAAGCTACTTATGGTACTATGCCCACCCAAACACTATGACCTGGTTTTTAAAGCATTTCTGCCATGTTTTTATGACCTCTGTTTCCTACCATAATTTTCAGTGGTAGTCAAGCATGCTATATATGGAGCAGAGCTGAAATTCTAGCTTAGTCTGCAAGATCTGTGTGGGACACTGAAATTGAGGAGGCATACTTGTGGTTGTTAATTACAGATACTAAAAAACTTGGGTAGACTATTTCTAAAATGGGGTATTATTTTCTGTTTTCTAATTAAGGATAACCCAGTGGGTTAAAAAGAGAGTGAAGCTAACACAAGGGATGATCTGTATGGTTTCATTTTGGCTTTATGGATTTTTTTTTTCTTCAGTGGCATTGAAACAAACTTGTGCCATTGTGCAAGAAAATAATAAGTTATGTTGAAAAAAAAAAAGTAAGTGTGCCTAAATTGAGTAGTATTTGGAGTTAAAAAAACATTTGCTTAAAATTTCATGCAACTAAAATATGTTTTCCGCCAATTTGTTATGGTTTTAAAAATGAGGCATTTGGCACATAGGTTCTCTTTTATGAGACAGTACAAATAGTCCTAACACTGGCTTACTAAGAATGAGTTTTGTACTTCTAGATCTCCTCTAGTATTAGGAGAAATCTAAAAGCTTTTCTTTTAAGAGTATAGACCCAATTCAGTACAATTGGTGTCTGATTAAAGAAATAAAAGAGCCAGGGAGCCACTGTCTGTTAGACTGGGGACAAAGCCTGGATTTGCTGCTATCCATAGAAACCCATACAGAAAGTATTGTACTAGGAGATGACTAAATTCAGGTGTCAGGCAGCCATGGTGCCAGCAGTCAAGCAAAGTATCTCACACCCAAAAGTTAGTTAAAAGTGCATGTTAGGACTCCAGCTCAAAGAGGTTACCTGGTTAACCTGTCAGGGTCCATCTACTTTTGGCTGCAGTTTGCACCTTTGCACTACAGTAGTGGGGGCATTATTGTGTTCATTCTGAGGTCTAGAACTAATGGTGCCTCTGGGTTAAACTGTGATATGATGCTGTTCCATTTGTTTTTCTTTTTAGGTGCATCAAACTAAGCCTGACGTTTGGAACTAATGTTAAGTTTCAGTTTGGCAGAGGTTAAGGAGGCCTGGGTTTGGACCAAGGTCCTGAGCAGCCTGGAGCTAGGGAATTACTCCTCTTTCTTAGGCTTGAAGAAAACCATGTAATTTGCATTTGTGATGGTGGCAACTCCCAAAGTGCTATTAGGTTGTTAATGCAGCTTTTAGAAATGTGTCTTTGGAAAAAGCTGAATTAGTTTTAGACAAACATATTCATCTTATGTTTTCTGTTGGCAGGGGCATCTTCCAAAGTAGTTTGAGTTTTCTTAGGAATCCTACTGAGTAAAACATCACCTTAGCTGCCAAATAGGGATCCCATACAAAAGCTGAGGCTCCCCACCTCTACTGCAGGCATGCTGAAAGTAAGGGATTGTTCCCTTGTGAAAGGTGTTGATTGGGTTACAGCTTGGTTGGATGAAAACAGAGCTGCCTGGGGGCTGTGTCCCTGTAGGAGATGAACTGGGGCTGAGCCACATGTGGTCCCAAAGATTACCTTATAAACAGCAATCAGTTCAGGCAGCAGAATAGATATTAAGGGCCTGTTAACTTGCTTGGGTCTCTCTTTGACTTGAAAAGTACTTGTGAGCAGAGGAATAATAAAAGGGAAGGGTTGCCAAAAGCTATGGAAGGTGCATCTTGCTATATCACTGTTGGGACATCTGTTGAATTGGGGATTTATTTCCTACTGAGCATCTGCTGAGCTTTTGAAGTACATATTAAGGTCAAAGGAGGGGAGCTTGAAATGATTGCATAATGTTTATTCTTTTCTTTGAAGATTTTAGACTTTAATCATACAGCATTTGGACATATTTAACAAAGGACAAACCTACATGAGCATTTGGCAAACTTCCAGGACTTATTACGTGCAGTAGTTGCAGCTTTAGAACTTGGATTTAAAAATACTTTGAGCTTTGCTGCAACTAGGCTTTGCATGTCCATTTTTTAATTTGTATATCATTCTTACTGCATCTGTGACTTTATTACACTGGACATGTGAATGTGACCAAAAATGAATTTTCAATTCATCACTCTCCATGTGGCACAAGAAAAGAAAATCTCTAGCATTCCAGAGAGCATGCCATCAGAGAGGGATTTTTGGAAAAACAGAAGTGTCCAAAGAATCTAGCAAAAGGAGTGCAGCAAATAATTTCTGTGATCAGAAGTGAGGTTTCCCCAAGCTCCTTGTGTTCTATCCATCATTCCAATCACTGCTTCTTTTTAATTTCAAATTATTTGTCGACAAGGATAATCAATATGTTCATGGTTCTTATAAGTAGTTGCATAGTTTGGCTTGGCATTAGGGTTAAAGAGCAAACTGCTGAGTTAGTGGATATAAATTGACTTGACCTACTAGTAGTGGTGGTCATTAATAGTTCATTTGGCTCAGAGTTCTGTGTCTTTGCAGACTTGTCAGTGTGGTGTTGCTGATAACAGAACTGAGTATGTGCCTGGATGCTGGGAAAATTACACATAAAAAATACAGTAATTGCATTGCTTTGTTGACTAATCCTCTGCCTAGAATAATCCTCTCTGACATGAATAATTTCCAAAATCTGCATGTATCTTAAATCAATCATTTTGGGTGTTTATATAAAAGACAGTCTTTTATTTTGTTTATGCAAAAAGCCTGATACCACCTCTGCACGCCAAAAAGTGAAAATTACTGAGTTTTGGTTTTGAAGTTGCTGATCATAGAGTGCTTGTTCATGCTTTGTGTAGGATTTGAGTACTGAAAGGTTATTATATTACAAATTTCAAAATACAAGAAGCATAATTATGGAATAGCCTTCTGATTTTAGAGTTACTGGTAATGGACGTGAGCATTACAGAATTGATCCAGTCACATGGGTAAAAAAAATGAAGATGTTGGTAAAATAATCTGCTGAAAGTGAGTTGAGTGAATGAATAATATGCTAAAAATGAATACAGACTTCCTGTATGTGTTGCCTGTAGTCCTGGTTGTATTTATGAGTAGAGAGAGAGTTTGGTAGTTCAGCATGAAAGACTTTCAGTGCAAAGAAGTTTATGGTGGAGTTATGGAATTATGAATGTGATGTTTAATGTTGGTATGTTGTCCCCTCCATTCCTCCAGAGCTGTGAGAGTGACATATGTAGCTCTTTCACAGGGAATACATCTCCATTCTGCAGGGGGCTTTATATTTATTTTTTTTTTAATCCTCCTTCCCCCTTTGCCTGTAGATTTGCCATGACAGGGTATATCCTGTCTCTATGAAAATTAGAGATTGCTGTCTAATGATAAGGGTTTAATCTACAGCGAATCAG
Organism: Phainopepla nitens; assembly: GCA_013400175.1. Lineage (NCBI taxonomy): Eukaryota > Metazoa > Chordata > Aves > Passeriformes > Bombycillidae > Phainopepla > Phainopepla nitens. Next base: position 309,283 of record VXBQ01010962.1, read on the forward strand.
ACATGTGGAAACTTCTGTCTGTGGAATTTTCTGTTTGATCTGAGAGGAATGCCCTTGCTGTGCCCTTCCTGTAATGAAAGCAAGGTAGAGAGAATCAAAGTGATTCTAGATAAGATTGGAATGTGTGCATTGGTTATGCCTCTGTTATATTTGGTGTTGCAATTCTGGCCACTTGTATTATTTTATTATTTGAGATATTAGCAGGATAGTTCATCTTTTTAAAAGATATCTCCCTCTGTTTTAGCTAAAAGTGCTATTTTTAATTGATGAAATTTGAGTTAATTACTTAGGTTTGAATACAGAAAGTCTTGCTCATAACAACTAATATTGTCAGCAAGACATTGAATGAGCCATGATAATACAGCATCTTTTTCTTACTGTAAATAATTTTACAGTATTCACTTCATCTTCTATTTTAAAGATTTTGTTGGTGTACCATTGTGAGAAATAGCTAACAGTTTCTCTCCATCATTATTTCAAAACCAGTTAATGATTAACAAATGTGCAGTTGCCTATGCAAGGAATGTTACTTACTTGGGGAGGGGGGAAGGAAAGGTGATTGTTTCTTCACATAAGAGGTCTGGTGTGATAGTTCACTTGGAAGGTAATTTAAATATTACAGGATCAATTTTAGCAGATTAATCAGAAATGAGGCAATGACTTGTGCCTTTCTTTGATGTTTGGTTGTACCTATGTGCTTTTTACCTCTCCTATTAGTTAGTACAGTAATATTTTGGGTTGGCTGTGTTTGTCCAGAAGAGATGGCAGTTTGTTAATAAGTGATTACTTGTGTATGGATATAGGCAAAACATGACTCAAAAACAAAGGTGATAAAATCTAAACAGTTCATAGTCCAAACTATTTTACACCATTCATAATCAGATTTCTGAATGGAGCCTTCCTTGTCTGTTAAGTACAGCAGCCAACAGGTCAGGAACCGTGCTTGTAAATAGAAAAACAAAAGCTATCATAAAACTTGGGCTTTTCCATTAGGTTTTTGCTTGCATTGCTTAAGAATGTTCATACTGAATGGTGACATTTTGTACTAAAATTTTGGACTGACTTGAATCCTTACAGTTAAGGTAGAGGAGGAAAGCATGGGAAGGTTCAAAACCTGTTAGTGGAAAATGAGTTGGGAAGTTGTCATTGACTCAAATGACACATCAGTTTTAATGGGCATTGTTTAATAAGAAGTTAAGGGAGTGATGATTTGAGTGAGAGCAAATTGGATTAAATGTTTGAGTGAATATTGATCCAGCGTTGATGATGGGAGGAAATGGAACAAGAAATACATACTGTTCTATGTCTGTAATTCCAGGGATGATAAAAAAATACTTCGGAAACTGAGTCATTCGGTCTAGTCAAATACAAGAATGGCCAGTGTTTGAGAGTGTCTTTTTGACAACAGCTATGCACACATACAGAGATTTGAGAAGGCTTCCTGGTGCAGCTCTGGCTAGTTGTTGTGTATTCTGTAAATTTCTTAAACAAGGAAGAAAATCCTCAGTGGTTAGTAGCAAAATACATTTTGTGCCTAAATGGTCTACTACTTACCTACAGTATCATGGTGTTCTTTCATTTACAGAGTGTTCTAGTGTTGACAGAGTTGATCTACTTCTGTTACGGCTTTATGACAAATGATTGTTCTATGAAGCATTATTCATTACACTCATTTTCTTTGGTATTGTTATGAAGGGTGCAGTTATCTTCAGCAAAAAATGTTTCTGTGGAGAATAATTAAGAGCTTTTTCAATGGAAATTCTGTCAGAGATTCTGTGGTTTCTGTTCATCCAAATGCTTGCAGATTTGGCTCGTAAGCAATAATTAAATTTATAGATTTTTATACATTTTGTTAATGTAACTTGCATTAATTTTTTACCACTGTTAGTAATTTTTATTCTGGAGAGTGTTGATTAAAATTGTACATGCAGTTACCCACTATTTATGTTAGGAAGACTGAGAATATTTCCCAGCAAGCATGCAGGACCCTCACAAATAATACACTTGACATCTGGTAAGAAATCTCTAGATTTCTAGTCACAAGTCTTCTTTTAAACATTAGGTATTGATTCTTCAGTGTGCTCTAAGAATTTGCTTACAAATGGATGATTTCTTATTTGTTCCATACAGTAATCATAACCAAAAAGAATAAACGTAATTTTGTGTTACCAAAACTCTTAGCCTTCCTGATTCCCCTAGCTTTAAATTTTTACTCAAGACAAGTTCAGAAATGTTTCTCTATATGGCTTTGTGATTCACATGCAAAGGCAAATAAGGTTAACAAAAAAATTAGTTTAACAGGTACTGATTAATGTAGAATCCCCTCTGGAAACACGAGCAGAAATAAAGTCTGAATAAATAAAGGGATACTTTGTAAGTTAATAAATCTGACTTTGTCAGAACAAGGATGAAAATATCTTTTGATGTCACTGCATCCCAGATGCTTTAATTTCATGACTTTGTCAATTTGCTTTGTTCTCCTAGCATTAGCATGCCCAGAGGTGTATCAGATCTTCTTTGTACACAGAAATCAGCTTGAGAGCAGCATTTCTGTTGGCAGTAATTAAGTGCTATTGTGTGTACAGCTACCTGGTGCAGAAAGTATAGTATAAAGATTCCCAGTATTCTCGCGATAGCCATCGGTATGTTTTCTTGCTCCGAGCTGGTCTGGAAACTGTCATTGCTAACCAGCAGTTTCTGCAACTGAAAATATTTTGGCGATTGAGAACTTGAAGCAGAATTGCAGCAGTCCAAACCACAAGCATGCAGAAGGAACACACACATGTGCTAAGCAACAGTTTTTTGTCACGGGTTAGTCGTGAGCCAGAGTTGCTGTGGAACACAAAGCTGTGACTGCTTCTTACTGAAGGATTGGACTTGCTGGGCTTTCAGTGTTTTGCAGAACTTATAAGAGATAAGCTGCAGTTTCAAATTGCCACCAGAAAGGGAATCTGAGAGAAATGCAGTGTGTACAGGAAAAGTGTTCTTGGGATACGTGGAACAGTTTTTATTTAAGATGGTCGTTTAACCCTGAGATTTACAGACAAAACCTGTAATCTGTAAAGTTTAATAGTTTCAAAGTATACTTGTTGCAGAACTGTCCAGGTTTTAATAGTTTGCAGAGGTCTAAACAGATAGATCCTTCTGGATCAACAAACCAGTTTCTGAACAATTAAATGTGTTGCTCTTGTGCATAATTGGCTTCCCATGCGTCTCATTATTTTCCTTGTAGACTCTTCTTCTGCCTAAGGGGGACCTAGGTTAATCTGTCAACTCCAGTTAATTTTGAAATTCCTGGGGCCATTTGCAGAGGAATTTCCCCTTCAGAGGCTCCCCATTTCCCAGCTAAATTACTAGACTTACCACGCTCATTGTCAACAATTCCTTAGCAGTAAGAAGACTGATAGAGAAGTTAAGAGGGATTTTGCAGTTGCTGGTGAGGCCAGAGTTGTAAAGAGTTTGTTCATTTGTGTATTTAAGAAATTCTTATAAACTTTGACAGACAATATAGAAATTCATCCTTTGCATTTCTCAGGCAGAGGCAAGTACACATTCTTTGTAAAAATTTGATTAAATAATTTTCTTCTTTGTCCTTGATATTAATAAGTAAACAAACAGTGGACCTGTAAAAGCCTTTGCTTGTTCGTGAATCACCTGCATTTTAGTAGAAATTTTCTTAGTTATGAAGGTACCTTAGCCTAAAGTAAATCAACAATATTATCCAAAAGGGTTTTGCTTGAATGTCGTTTCTCACTGTAATTTTATAATACTATGTAATCTAGTTTCTTGGGACATAGAAACTGGTCGTGTCTTTATCTGAAGACAAAAAACTGTCCTGAATAAGGGATGGGTGGCCAGAGCAATGACTTGCCTCAGATCCTACAAATCTTGCTCGCATAAGAGAAGCTACCTTTGTGGGTCCCAAAATCCCACATGCTTGGCCCAGAACCTGCTGGCAGTTCGTTCTGCTTTCTCTAGTATTTTATAAACTTGCTGTAATGTTGATGTTGTAGTGCAGTCATGTTTTTTTTCAGCAAGTTTTCTCTCAAATCATGAATGGCTGCTCATGTTAACAGCAAAGCTTGCTTTACTTGCTCTCTCTTCAAGGAAACGTAGATCCTGTGTGGTTGTATTACAATAATTTTTGCTGTTGACATAGGAGTTAACATTACATTTCCCTAATGTGGACTCCTCAGGGGGTTTTTATGTCTCTCCATATCGGGCTTTAGCAACGTGGTACTGTTCCTCTGTATAGCAATTATATTGCCTGTCCGAAAGCTTGACATACAAGCTGCCTAGCTGACAGAAATAAGCTGGAACTATTAAAATAACTATAAATGAGGCTGACAATGGGAGCTGTCTGCCATTGTCCCAAAAGATTTTTTGAACTGGAAGTAATCAGTTGAGTTCTAAGGCAGCGCCATCACAGATCTTCTAATTGCGAAAATTCCCCCTCACCAACCCCCAACTTCCTGAAAGGAAGTTCACAATCTTTGTGGACCTTAGGAGGTTTATTGCTTATAGCCCAGGCTACCTAGTACCAAATCATAATTTCTGGGTGTAATATTTTATGTGGACAATTTTAGGAACATACGAAAAACTGTTTTTCTTTTTTAAATGGTCTGAACACCGTGTTTCCTCTTAATTTGACTTACTTTTTGTAGAAATGTGCAGAAAGTAAAGTGGCAGGAGCTAGAATTTAAAATGTTACTGCATCTAATTATTTACAGTTCTCTTTCTGCCCCATTTTTTATTCTACTTTACCCATTTAACTTCTACGTGATAAATCTGGTTTTTTCAATGTTTTAAAATACAGGCCGTTTTTGGCGTAGAGCTTTAAGTATGCACATCTTCCAGGCCTTTGTACTTTCCCTAGATGTTTTTTTTGAGGGATAGCTGCTCTTAACTGTTGAACATTCTGTATTTCTTCAAGTCTGTCTACCTACCTGGTTTATAAGCTGTACATAGCAGAGGACAGTAGTCCTCCCTTTCTCTCCCTCCACTTAAACACAGTTCAAGTTACTGCTGTTGGCTCATCGCACAAAATAATGCATAAACTGTTCTGTGTTTTAAGTTTTATGTCAAGGTTTGGATCTGACCACATGCTGAGGCTCTTTGGATGCCAAGTTTTCATCCCCAAAAAATATTTTAAAAGGACAGCCTTGATAACTTCTCTGAGCTTGGAAAAGTGGGACAGGTTTCACTGGACGCTGATGGTGTGATTGTTTCACTGACAGCTCTTGCTGTTCTGTTAGTGTCATGGAAATTCTTCAATTTCGAACACAGTAGATTTTTAATGAAACCTGGGGGGGTTGAGAGCTCATACTAATACCACATATTCTTAAGATACTGCTACAAAACTGGATTTAGCCATATATTTCGCTGCATCTGGTCAGTTCAGTGAGGTTGAATTTGAGATACAAAACATAATTTTATTATGAATGAGGTTTTCCTTTGTTCCATTCAGGGCT
>VXBQ01010962.1:314803-419127 GCA_013400175.1 Phainopepla nitens
TTTGTTAAAATTTTAAATCTGGTCTGCTTGTGATGGTTTCTCTCCTCTGTTTAAGGGTGTATTCTATGTGCCTTGCAGTGATATTTTTCCATCTCCCAGAACTTGCCATAACTGGTTTCTGGAAAAAAAGCAAGCAGTGGTGGACTCTACGTGTTTAAGGTCTTGCTACTGCTGTAGTTCCATCAACTTACTGATGTTGATGGTGATTTTATTTGAAACTTTCCAGGCCTTATTTGTTAGAAAATGAGTAATTCATCCTTGAAACAGCAGCAAGAGTTGCTTTCCATTTAACAGGTCTAGTTAAGCATGATTTTTCAGCTGGTAGTACACAAGAAATTGAAATGTGTGTAGCTTTCTATGTCAAAGAGCTATAAACTACATTTAATTACATTTTTTGGAATGTGCCCTTATACATGCTGACTAAAGACTTGTAGTTCTAATATGATATTTTCAGCTTATTTTAGGTACTTTTTTTGTAGCTTTTTCTACAGAGAAATTTTTCTGTGCATTCTTTGAAGCTGAAATGGTGAAATTTAGGTTTTTATTGCCTTTCTTATAAAGAAGAAATTTATTTATGATAAAGAATAAATGTTATATCTATATAAAAGTGAATTAAAATCACTGTATGGTAACTTATTGAATATTTAAAGAAATAAATGTTTAAAATCTTTAAAATATATGTGACAAGCATATAAGTTCGTTAACTTTTAGAACAAACATTTATATTGATTATATTGTTTATATCATATGTTATACAATATTATCTTGGTGTACATGAGAAAATCTTTGGTTGGTTGGTTGGTTGTCTTTTGGTTGTTTTTTCCCCCTAACATTAAAATGCAATTAACCAGGATGCATGGAAAAGATAAAGCACCAAATTATTTTTAAAATAAATCAGTGTGTTAATTTGCATTTCAACTTAGGCAAAACAGAAGAATTTCTGAGGGGTTGAGAAGGAAAAAACAATTTCAAAATAGACGCAATCATTAGTTTTGCACGTTCATATTCCTCAGATGTGTTTGCAGACAAGTCACCTCACTCTGAGGTATGGAAAGCACAGTATTGATGGTTTGTTGCCAGGTTACAGTCTTTCTGTCTTTGCCTAATTAATGCTTCTGGAAAAGAGGCGAGTGAAAAGCAGTGAACACCTCTTGCTCCTGTGCGATTCAACGGCAAGCAATAGTTGCTGGAACTTTTCGCTCTCCCTCAGGGCTGCAAGCGAGGATTATTTATATTCTGAAGCAGTACAGTTTAGTCTGTGTGGATCTTCAGATGCAAGAAGGCTGATATGAGTAGCTTGCATTGTCAGTGATAAGGCTTAAACTGCTATGGAGCTGAAGAGCAAATCATATTTCTCTGGGTGGCTTCTGCACTTTGTTCCACTTAGGTGTAATCACGTAATGCTTCCTGTTCAAAGTGCACATGCAATAAAAGTAAGGAACTTTTCCAGCTCAGCTTATTTGTCAAAAATAATACTTCTCTTCAAAGAAGAGATTGTATATACTTTTTAGAAGTTCACACTGCCTGCCACAGGTCTTTAATATTTCAAGAGTTGGAGTGCAGTGCCTCTCTTGGCATTCTGCTGTGTTTGTAGAGTGGATGAGCTGACATTTCACTTTTGCAAGAGGAATCTCATTCCATTCCTTCTTTAGAAGGAGATTGTTTCATGGAGTTACCAGGATGGAGATTTTGATCTTTTCAGCTGATGTTTTATGTGCTGAATAGTTTGTTGTCTCTGTGGCAGGACATACGTAAAATTTTCAGTGCTTAAGGATACTTGGTTTGTGTAAAATTTGGGCTGATGTGATATTGTGCTGTCTTTGTTTTGGTTTTACTAAGTGGTTATCTTTTACACTTGAGTGATCAAATACTATTAAATTTCATTGACATTAGCATTGGACGCTATTTTAGAAGCATGGTAGACTTAAAGGTTTAGTTTTCTCTTACACAGTGGTGCTTGGTAGAGGCCTGAGTTACAGTAGCACAGTGGCCTCAGGGAAAGAATAATTTTTTTCTTCAGGGTTCAATAGGTTACATGTTTCAAAACCTTCAAGTTATAAAACACTTTATGGTATGTAGGGTTGTGACTGCTGCTTCAAGGCATTTCCCAATGTCAGATTAGAGTCATGACCAGAAGTTATCAGAAGGAAGTTGAGAAATTAACAGAACTACAGATAGAGTTTTTTTTTAAATTACTGTAAAAGTGGAAAGAATCTGAGCTATGACACTGGCCACAATTAGTATTGCAGATGGGTACAGTACTTGTAAATGGTGCACTCTAGTCTGCTGTAGTCTGTTTCATCTCATGTGGGTGGATACCATAACTATCAATAAATGCACTTTTTTTCCCAAGTCACCTTCCTTCTTCTTAGCCTTTCTGACAGGGATTGTGAAGTGGAGGGAAAAATAAACACGTAAAAAACCCCTGTGTGTAAAACACAGGAGCAGACAGGGTTGCCGTTGCCAACTGTCCTGATTTGACTGTGCCTCTAGGAGTTACTCAAGGGGAAAAGGAGGGTAAAAGAGTGTGGATGTGTTCTTCTTTCAGGCCTCTGGGGTCTGCTGAAAAGCAGACAAGTGCTGCATCTTTTCCTATGCCAGATGGTCTTCCCTGGTTTCTTGTGGGTGAGGGTTTTTGAGGGGTTGGGGACTGTTTGTTTTTTGGTTTTTTGTTGTTTTTTTTTTTTTTTTTTCCAATCCTGTCTTTGCTGCTATAGCCTCTGTATTTATACAGCTCAGGAAAATGCTAATCATGTCATGGTAGGTAATTATGTAATTAAGAAAAAAATCTAGGAAAAATAGAGCGTATCAAAAGAGATTAATAGGAAGTAATTTCTGTTCATCTGTGTTTGATCTGGATATGTCTAAAGAACCGCACTGTTGTTAACAAAGAATTGGTTAGAATAGATGCTGTTTTAAATAAAATGAGCTGCGCAAAAAAACAGAGGTTGAAAATACCAGCTTTATTGAATGTCTTTGTTTTTCTGACCTGTTCTGGCCACGCAACTGTGGAGATTTTAGTAACAACCTGAAAACTCTCTGTTCTGAATTGTATAACAGTGGAAACCAAAGTATGATAGTATTATGCTAAATAAGACTTTTACGTAGGAAGGTAGCCAGACCACTAATAGATGAGGATGGTGTGACTTTTTCTTTGTTTTAACAGCAACTTAAGCAAAGTTTCACAAAATGTAAAGCAGAAATTTTCCCAGGAAAACTGGCCAGTAAACTTCTGGGAGCTGGGATCCTTTGGACCCTTGTTCATGTAATAACTTCTGGAAGATATATATGTTGCCTATCTTGAGGCAGCAGAGATTCACGTTGTAAGCTGCAGTATGTGCTGAGCAATTATATCCCTAATTGAAAGAGTGTGCAGGCCTTGGGGGATAGTTTACCCTGCAGTGACTTTGCTGTTTGTTTAGAATTCAGGGCAGTTGCAGCCTGGGTTGGTGTGCTGGCAGTCTGGTGCCATTGAGGATGGAGTGTCTCCGTGTTTATAACAGGCTTAATCCATTTTTAAAACTTTGATTTGAATTGGTTGTTTGTTGAAGGTCATATTTGATCAAAACTTTTGTTCGTGCAATTCGTAAAATACTGCTTTCCCCCTAGCCCCTCGAATGGCTTTTAAAGCAGCTGAAGAAGCTTTTTGATTTACCCAACTTATTAGAAGTTAGATTAATTGAGTTTGTAATCAGATTTCAAGCATCATGTTCCAGGCCAGGGATTTCGTAGTTTGTTTCAAATGTCATTCCCGGGGCAAATTCTGCTAAAGTGCATTTTCATGCTTTGCTGAGAAATGATTGCAGGTTTTGATTTCCATTATGGAATCATTAATATTGTTAATTAGAGTTCTTATGGATAAGCACACTTAAGGAGGATCATCCCTGGGAATTGGGAGTATTATAGTTTGAGCATTTGTTAATTAGATAAAATTGGCATATGTAGAAGTGTCAGATTCGAGGTGTATTTTATGCTTATTTTTGTTTTTAAGAGTGACTTTGGTTGTAGTGATTTGTGTTGTGACATTTAAACTGGAGGAAGTGTTGGTTCTTGTTGAGAGTGGGGTTACTGTTTTGACTTTTTCCTCCGTTGCTGTATTTATAATCCATCCTGTTCCTCTGCATTAAATTCTGTCCAAATTATATTCTACAGTAGTCACTTAGGACTTTTGCCTTCTTTAATGAAATTGATAGAAAAGTCCTATTGCATCAAGTGGGAACAATATCTAGTCTAAAATTTCAGACTTATGAATATTGTAAAATCAGTTCTGATGTCCTCTTGCAGATAACTTCGAAACATTTCATCAGAGCTCTTTTGTGCTCCCCTCTGGTGGTTAGTGACTGAATTTAAATTTCTTTTTATCCTGACCACCTAAAGGCTTCGAGATTGCACAGTCAGTCAAGTGAAAAATGCTTTTTAAATCCTCCCTTCACCTTATGTTTTAAATAACAATGTTTACAAGTCTTTGGGATTACCATGCATGCGAAAGATCTGTTAGTAGATTTCTCAACTTGTCATGCTATGTGAAAAGCAAATGGTTTGTAACAGTCAAAATTAGCCAACTGTCTTAGCATAGAGAATGGATGGGAAATCTGCTGATTAAAGATATTCTGTGAATGGCAGAAGAGTTAGAGTAGAGGTGCAACTTTTACAGCATTGAAGATACAATAGAGGTACTTAAGGTGTATTCCTTAAATGTGCCTTGCACCACTTGAAGAAAAAAAAGGAAAAATTCTTTCAAGGAGCCAAAACGTGCTGTTGAAACTGATGATAGGATCAACATCTTAGTGATGCATAATAGATCTAGATGTTTGCAAGATTAAAACAGATTAACTCTTACTAGATTGTTTTATTATTTCTGTTTGATATAGCAATTCCAATCAGTTTTTTCTCTGTTACCTTGAGAACCACTGGAACTAGAAACCAGTGGATTATAAACTCTACAAGTGCTGAGTGCTGGCTTTCAGGCAGCATACAGTCTTATGCTGCCCTAATATGTAAAACCGGCTACTGTAGTCAACATTTGCAAAAGCTGAGACAAGGACCAATGGTACTTAAAGAACTGGTTCTTGACCTGTGATATGGTAGGAGAATTATTGTTATCACTTAAAAAAAGTAATCAGTCAATTTTTTTGAGCTGGTGTTCCTTTGAAGGTGTAGTAGGCTACTGAAGTTTTCATGCAATTTTATTCATTACTGTTGCATAGAAATTAAAAATGAAGCTACAAGTGTTCTCATAGGTAAAATCAGGAAGGATTTAGTGTTAAACTTGCAGAAGCAGGAGCAATTTCAACTAGAGTAATGACAGTAGGATAGTGTTTTGTAATTACTGATGTAAGATCAGATTGTTGAGGGGGCAGAGAAAAAACTGAAGTACTTCATATAGTTATATGTGTTCAGTTGTGATTGTATTTTGTGGTGTAAAAGCTTATGTAGAACCAGAAGAAATTCATGTTTTGATTGTCTGAGCCTGCCTCCACCTCTAGATGTGTGCTGGGTTAGCATATCTGTTCCATTTTATTGCTGGGTTCAAACATCAGGAAGAAAGCTGAGTCATATTCATAGACCAGTCATCCCATCCCTTGCTATTGCCTGCAGCTTTGAGCAATGAGGAGAGCTAGGTGTGGCGGCCTCTTCCTCCACAGCCCTCCATATGTGAAGCCTGAAGGGAAATTTTTGTTCACTATCTTCCTGTTCCCTCTTGCTTAGCTTTTACAATGGGGGAATGCTATTTTGAGTCTTCATTTTTGATGTTGTCAGAGTAATCCACTTACCTGCGATGCCTGTCTCTAGTAACCATGGAATTGCAGAAGGGCTTGAGTTGGAAAGAACCTTAAAGTTCATCTAGTTCCAACTCTGTGCCCATGGGCAGAGACACCTTTCACTAGGCCAGGTTGTTTAAAGACCTATCCAGGCTGGCCTTGAATACTTCCAGGGGTAGGACATCCACAAATAAAAGTTTCCCAACGTGCGTACTCATACCTCTCTGTTGCATCTGTTTCAAACTGTGTCCTTTGTGCCTTTAAAAAAAAAAACATTCAAGAGTTAATCTGTTGATTACTGTTAAACAGGTAGACAATTTTGCATATCTGACTGATCATAAAATTGTTTTCCTGGATGCTTTGTATTTCAGATTGGAATTATAAAGGCCACATAAGGAAAAAATGTTCGCCCTAAAATTCAGGAGCAGTTGAGTGAAAAACATGAGAAAAATGGAAAAACAATGAAATTCCCCATTATTTTGACTAGTGCATGCTTAGAATGTGAGTGGCCCTGTAGGAAATCGGGACATTCTGAAAGCCAGAGCTATCTATTGGGGAATCTGTGTTACGTGATGCATCCAGTGTTCAGATCATCAGAACCTTTTACTAAACACTCTGCAAAGTCTATGTAAAATATACAGAAGTAACATTATATATGCAGATCTAACTTGAAATTAAAAATTAACCAAAAGGCAAAGTTGCCCACGTGCACTGTATCATACTGCGAGTTTTTCCACATATTTCTTTTAGAGGTACTATTTTTGTGTGGTACTTTTTTTCCTCTTCATCCTTTGTGATGGGTGTGACTTAAGGGAATGGACATTTGAGGACTGATACACTGCAAAAGCAAAGTACGTTCAGTTTTGCTTTTACTTGAGGAGGGCTTTGATTACTAGGGAGGTAGAATTTGTAAATGTTAGGAGAGCAGATTGCAGGAAGTGAGCTCCATTTCCATAAGAGTCTCTTTAGAAGCAGTCAAGGCTATGTTAAAATTAATCTGCCACTTCTGGTGCACCTACTGTTTAGAAAGCGTGAGGTGTAAAACAAAAGCAGTTGCACTTTTCAGCACGAGTCAAAAAAGCAGCATTGCTGGAACCCTTGCTAGAAGGGATTAATAGAATGCAGTCTTCGCTTTGGTAGGACATGAAGGGTTTCCAGAACTTTCCAAGGCGTACATAGAGTCTACCCATATTTAAGATTAAGTGGTTGTATGACACATCCAGCATTTAGATTTAGAAGTGAGGCCGCCGTAAGTAACAAATATGTTTACTCTCAAGTAAGTCTCCTGGCTGAGGCAGAGTCATGGAAAAAATGTGGCATGAGTTACAAAGGAGAATCTGGGTAACTGAATGCTCAAGGCTGTGTCCATTTTTAAAAGCAAATTTATGTAGAAACTATTCAGGTAACCAGTGCACAAATCCAGTGACTACTGCATAGTATAACCTGTTTGTTTTAATAGTAAAACTGTCATCAAACAGCATATAAATACTCGAGGCAGAGGGACTGAAAATGTAAAATATCAGTATTAATTCACACCTGAACATAGTTGTTGATGATGTTGTTCTGCAAAAAAAGAGAAAAAAAAAAAGGAAATTATAAAGCCAGTAGTTATCTCTCAGGAAAATTTTTATAGACTGCATGTAATGCATGTATATTTTGAAATTGTAGTGCCCCTCCTTTTTATCCCAGTTCTGTACCCTTTGACATTATATTAAACCAATTTCCACACTGACATCTGGTGGTAGTTCTGAAATGCTGTGTTGCTTGAAATGCTATGTATGGGAATTTGCAGGTCCAAGCATCAGTTTCAATCCCCTCCAGCCTTTCTGAAGTGATCTTATTGACATCTTAAAATTTTAAACTGTCGTGGTCAGACGTTTATGCAGCTTCTCACAAGGCAAAGAAAGTAATGAATAATTAAGTAATTCCTTAATATTTTGCTCTGTCAGTATAATGTGTTTACAGAAGTGTTTGTAGTGTGTGAAGGACACAATACTTGGAGTTAACTCCTTTCCCAAAGAACTCCTGTGAAAACAGTGACATAATTTGTTGAGGTCCTGTTTTACTGATGGTGTATATATGCAGGGATATAGATAGATATGTATCTGTGTGAAGTAACTGAGCTCAGTGGAAGTGCCACATCATGTGGTTTTATCCAGAGGCCAAAACTGGCTGTCATGGTGATAGTTTGACTCATCTTGGCTCCAGTCCCAATTAGTCCTGCTGTGTGAGTGTATAACAAACAGTAAGAGCCATGACAAAGCCCGTCAAAATTTCCTCTGAAATGGTTGCAAGGGCTTACTCTTTTCCTCATCCTGACATGTATCAGGTTGATTTTAAGTTCTGTTAAGAAAATATCTCAAATCAGACACCCTGTAGGAGTGACTGGATCAGGAGAAGGGAACTGTGAGGTTTTATTGTGCCATGGCTCCATGACTCTATTTAATATTCATCCCCCATCTTATGAGTTACACCACACCACACACCTTTTTGACACATGTATAATATGGCTGTACCTGTAGAGTAAGCTGCTTATAAAAATAAAGTTGTATTTCTTTGTGCTGCGTAAATACTTTAGTCAGTTCTGGCTTAGACAGTCTCCCATAGGCTCAGCAGACAGCTTTTTATGAAGTTTGTGAATTGTATAGTGGTTCCTTATTTGGTAATTCATTTTATGTTTGTAAGATTGAGCAGATTTTTGTCCCTATTTTTGCTGCTTTCCATTTCTAGAGTACTGGCAACCATTGGTTAGTCCTAATGAGGCAAAGGTTAGCTTTGGTATAACTTCTGTTTTCTGTGACGTGTCTGTGTGAGCATGTATCAGTGCATTAAGAAAGTTCAGTCAAATAATTCATTTGGGCAGAGAGATAAAAATGTTTCACATTTAAGTAGTTGCTCATTAATATGAGTAATAGTAAAGACCTCAAGAGTTTGGCATCTAAACCAAATAGTTTAATGTGGTGTAAAATTTAATGTAATGTATAAAGAGGGTCATTCAAGTCCCAGAAGATTGCGAATTACAGTATTTGATTTAATCTTTTAGGCAAAACTGATTTTATGAATAGTGCTAACTGATCTGATGTGTTTCAAAAGATGCTGAAAAGGAAATCAAGTCATATATTGTTTTAATACGTGATGCATAATTGCTGAAAACTGTTACCGTAATTTTATTTTTTGTGGCTTCAGATTAGCCTTAATATATTTGTGTGTGTATATATGAGCACATATTGTAGAATCGATGTTGGTTATTTTGAACTTGTATTCATTTTGATTCATTAATTTATTTAAACTCGTTGCTTACTGTATTTTTACACATTTCTGCATACTTATTGAGCATTTTCTATTTATCTTTCTTCCTATTAAACAGGTATTATTGAGACTGCAGATCACCTGGATCGTGAGACTACTTCACATTACTGGCTTACTGTTTATGCAACAGACCAAGGCGTTGTGCCTTTGTCATCTTTCATTGAAATCTACATAGAAGTTGGGGATGTTAATGACAATGCTCCGCAGACCACAGAGCCGGTTTATTACCCAGAGGTCATGGAAAACTCACCTAAAGATGTGTCTGTCATTCAGATTGAGGCATTTGATCCAGATTCGAGCTCGAGCGAAAAGTTAACCTACAAGATTACAAGTGGAAACCCACAGGGATTCTTCTCAATAAACCCCAAAACTGGTAAGTGCAATACAGCATTTTATTTTATGTACTAATAAATTAATGTGTTTGCATAAATGCATAAGCCAGGTGAAATCAAAATCTTTGGTTGAGCACTGAAAACATGCTTTCACAATAGCTGGAGTTTAGCTGGTGTCTTGGGCTGTGGCAATATAAGTAAGTTACACAAACATGTAGAAAAGGATGAGAGAGGGAAGCACTTGGTTCAAAGTACTTGACATCCACGTCAGGCATGTTTTGTGAAGGCTTACTTCTGAGTAGCTCCACTCTAGACTGGTCAACATCCATGCATTTTTATAGTGCAGTAAGCATACAGTAAAACCTCATATTTTAGTTTAGTTTCATTCAAGTTATTTTTGCTTTCCTTCAAATTTTCATGCATTTTTTTTTGTCAGGCCTTTTTTAAAAATTATTTTTTGATGGGGGGACGGAGGGTCTTGTTAGTCTAAGCAAAATAAGCTACTTATTACCTGCAGACTCACTTGTCCCACAGTCAGAAGATACTTTCTTTGTAATTACCTATTGCTGCTGCTAGAAATACATAATCTGAAGGGTTAATTTGAGGTATGGTTTTTTTGCAATGAAAAGAAAGAGTCTGAGTTCACTGGTTGTTTGGAAAGCTTGAAAAAAAAACACTGAGGTGTTAACAGGGGAGTACAAACACAAGGAACAGGTAACCTTTTAATAACTGAATTGCAGGTACTGAAAGGTATGTAGGACAGACAGATGGGAAGCAAAATAATCAATCTTAACTGAAGCTACCCAGCAATTTTGAAAATATTTTAAGGGTAAAATATATTTTACCATCCCTTCCTTCTGAATGTGGAGAAAATAATACATATACTAGATGTTTTCTCCACAGTTCATGCCTAGAGAAGAGCTTGGGGTTTTTTTGCCTGGTTGTGTCCAGCTTAGCTTTTTATATGTTGTGTTTAGGTATTATTCCACAGTAAAAATTATGAGAAACGCTTCTGATTCACTCAACTAGATTTTTTTTCTCACAATTCAGAGAGTTTTAGGGTAGAGGTCCTGCAGAGGTGTAGTGAGCAACTTTAATCTATTACAAACCCAGTAAGTTCAAGGGAGCAATAGAAGCTTTATTAATTTAGCTCTTGCCCATTCACGGAAACATTTTCAGCAGCCTTAATGGAGAAAAAATGGAGTGAAAAAAAATATGTTTTGAAGGCTATGGCCTTCATTTTGTTTTGTAGTTATTTCAGCTCAGGATATGAAAGACTTGTGTGCTTTATCACTTGCAATTGCTGTGTCAGCAAAGCTCTGAGTGCAAACACAGGTATGTTATTTGGGTTATTTCTGCCAATAACTTCTTTGTCAGCATATGCTGCATCTGTGTAAACACTGCCAAGAGGGACATATGAAGTAGCTATAGCAACAGAAGATATTTAGTATAGTTAACACTATGTTTACAGAATGTTGGTTTTGGAGAAAAGGGAGCCTGACAAATAAAACAAGAAAAAATCAACCACAGTGTTCTAAAGGGAATGCAGAAACTGTATGCTTTATTTCTGTTTGCTTTAGTCTGTGTCTCTGTTTTCTCTCATTTTACATAATGAAAAAGGAAAAAAAATCAGATTTTTATCTACTTCCTTGCCCTTTCTGATTTTGAAAAGTACTTTTGCATGCCATGTTTTTGTTGTCTCAATATAATACTGATAAGATGGGAATAAAAGTGCCTGTGAGTTGGGTGGAAAAAAGTGGGTGACTGCAGTATTCAAATTGCAAAGAAACATAAATTCTACCTCCATTCATTTCATCGTTACTGTATAATTGGCCAGTTATTTTTGGTTATTGTTTCCTTAAATATTTCTCCAGGTCATTTTCTCTTCCTCTTTCTTCTGTTCTTTTCTGCCCCTTATATCACCAGGTGGCATTTTCCAAACTGTGATTTGAAAAAAGACTCTTCTGCACCTCCCTTGCCGAAGTTTTGACATAAAGAAATATCTTTATTCCTTTTTAATTTGTAGAGGAATTATGGCACTGGGAGACTGTGACTTGTCGTCAGCCAGAGTTTGCAGTTTTCCATGTCAGTAGCTTACTGTGGTCTCATTTATGTTAGAAACGGACCTTGAGAGAGAAAGCTCAACACACTAGATGGTGAAGTGATAAGGAACACTCAGTAGAAAAGGAATAAAGATTTTCTGTCAAGAGAGTTTTTTACCTGCCTTTATTGTAGCATGCATACAGTAGAAGCAAGCAGCGTGATCCGCAGTCCTTCTCATCTTGGTGTTAAAGAAAAAAAGGCAAAAGGGCAACTGGAAATAATTAAATCATTCCATTTCAGAACACAAGCACTGGAATAAAAGAATAAAAGAATCTCCCTCTGATTTACATTCAGCAGAAGAAAATTTTTTTTCCCTCAATATAATTAAAGGCCCAAGGTTAGGTGTTCACCTGCCATTCATCCCACCCTTCACTGGTGTCTGTTATTGTTAAACTTGTAATGCTAGATAGAAGTGCTTCTAGACAGACATCTTAAACACAAGGAAAAGGGGGGCAGAGGAGAGAAGGGAAGCTTGTTCATACAGTGCACTGAGATAATTCAGTAGATGCTAAAAAGCTAACTCACATGCTTTGTCTTCCCATTAAAAGTGGACCCTGATTTTCATGTGCTCTCATGGGCCATACTGCCTCTCCTGTACATGACCAGTTTGAAACTGTTGGTCTGCAGTGGGCACTAACACAATGGTCGAGTTTTGACTGAGGTTATCAGGTTCATAAGCTCTTAAGTCTCTTCTGTCTATTAGATATCAAATATATTTAATCTGAATTGATCTTATTTGGTGTGAAAGTGTTTTCAATAGAATTGACATGTTAAGGAGTTGAAAAAACACCTCAAAAGATACTGGTTGATGTTCTAGTTATAACACAATGCATTTTATCTTCCCTGATCAATTAGAAGAGGGCTCAGCTGAAGAGTGCATTTCACTAGAACTGGAGAGATCAAGTCCTGTCTTGCTTGCTTATGTGTGTGTATTATCCTTCTTGTACCTTGTGAAGTTATCACACTGTAAGGTATTTGTCCAAGGAAGAGAAACCTTCCCCAGGGCCCCAAGTTTCCCTTCCAGCCACAGGGCAGATAGGGCTGGGATATGAATCAAGTCTTTTTAACTGTATCCTGTTGTAGGATTGAAAGTGACAGTGTGAGTTAAGTATGTGCTGTTGTGCATCCCCAGAGGTGAGCTGAGCACTGCAATGGCATTCAGTTCAAGTCAACTGAAAGCTAGTGTTGGGATTCTTAAAATATGTGGTAAATGTTAAAAACATGTTTCGGGTGGTAATGTGTTATTATCTCCTCTCTTGGTCAAGGATCCATTGTTTCTTTTTTCTTTATAAAATTTAATGCTATGGTATTGTGGTCCATGGCTAGAATTCTCACATACAGTAGTAATCCAGATTATAAATAGAAACAACCTACGTGTAACCTCTATCAAGTGAAACACTGCATTCTGTTCTTCTGATATAGCTAATGCATTTCTAGAGTTTTGTGGATTCCAGACTAAGATGTCTGTGTCTTAATGCAATAATCCTGAATTTTCAGGAGCTCACTGACATGGATCATTGTAGGATAAAGTTCACCTTTCACAAAAAGAAGTGATTTCATGACAAGAACTATTGACTGACTAATCTGTTTCTCAGAAATGCTACTGGCTTAAGTAGTATCTGCATGCTTCTTACTGCAGTCTGTTTCCAAGTATCCCCTTCAGTAAATCTTCAGTGACACTTAAAAATGTCTTATATTTCAAATAGTTATAAAATAACTTAATGAAAAACTGTGAAATTTTTCTTTGCATGCTATTTCACTTCTTGGAATAGGATATATAACACAGTACATCACAGGACCTCTTGTAGTCTTTTCACATATACTTGGCTTTTCATGAAAGCTAGTGAAATAGCATTTTATTTATCTTTGGAGTTTCCATGTAATGAAAAGAAAGTGCTGTACATATGACCTGCCCAAGTAGAATAAAAATAGTTATCATAATATTATTTGCCAGAAAGAATGAGAAAAAAGACTTAATTCCATGACTTTCATGCTCAATCTGAGCACAGCTGTAGACAAACATGCAGATTATGATAACTACTTTATACCTGCTTAACTTCTTACAACACAGCTTGTAATTAAATACAAAAGTAATTGACAAAGTGGAAGAGTTGCAACTCATGTTCATAGGTTTAGGTGGAAAGAGTTGAAGTTGCACTATTTGATAGCTGTTCTGAACACACGTCCTGGGACTCTGTGGTTAATCTCAGCACTTAACCAGAGCTGTTGCACTGAGGCTCAGGAAAGATTTGCACATTTAGCAGCACTCATGTACAGCAAAGGATTATATAACACTAAACAAGTTCTGGGATTTGTGCCTTGAAGCTCAAAATACATATACAATGCTTTTATAAGCACATGTAATACATATGGTACATGTAATAGTGGTTTAGTACTAATTCTGTTTTTTGCAGATGTGGTTTTTTTGCTTGTGAGCTATTTGAGCACTTGTAGAACTGATAAGTTTTACATATCACAGATGTAAACTCCCTGGCTGTATTTACAAAATACAGTTGATTATTTTAATGTTTGGAATAAACTACTCAATATTTCTATTTTACATGAACAAGTCATATTGAGTAGAAAAATGTATGGTTTTCCTCATCTTTGTGCCTTTCACATTGCAATATCTTCATGTGCTTCTTTGCTTTTGGGAAGTGTTGGAAGAATGACATTTGATAGCAGGATTGCTTTCTTAAAGAAAGTAGAACAGGTAATTAGTATGGCATCTACAAGTAAAGGCTGATGATACCATTGTATATAAGTGTACATTTTTGACTTGATTAATTGTGATTTTATAATTTCTAATCTATTTGGATTAAGAAATTAGATATTTGGAAGTGGATCTGTTAGTGCCTATTCAAAAGAGTTATTGTATTCATTTTACTAAAAGCTTTCAATCAAACCGTGTAATTCCTTTTGGAAGAGGGTAGGACATGCATGAAGTAGGAGCTTTTTGTTGCACCCAGTAAGAATTGTGAGAGTGGTTAGCAAAGCTCCCCAATTTAAAATGTGTGCTTAGAGTTCCCCAGAATGACATTGTCAACCAGATTCTTTTCCTATCCTTGTTTCCTGTTTTGTATTTTTCTTCTAACTTTACTTCTTAAATTGTGGGATGGCAAACATATGAAATTAGAGGAAAGGTATTAACTTTTAAATTACTAACAACAACTCAGCAAGTCATACATAAAACATGGAAATTGAAGAGCTACAGAGAACTTTCTTAATTGCTGTAGAACTAGAGACATTAGACTGAACTCTCTCTAAACAAAAAAACTCACTGAATTCCCTGAACTCTCTATCAGTTTCCATATGGATGAAACAGTTTTGCTATGCCATGTTTTTTAAATATGGCTGCTGCTCAGTGTTACAGGCTTTATATGATGAATATCTCAAAGATTGAGATATTCAGCAGATTTTGCTTTTGCATAGCAGAAGGAGTTCCAGCTCTCCTTAGTATTACTGAGCAAGAAAATGGATTCCTAACCAGGTATCTATATAGGGCCCTTATACTCCTTTTGTACTACCTTGTGCATATGTTCAGTCTAGAAATAATTTCTGATCTTTTGCCCAATTAGTGTGCTTCTTTCCACTTCCCCAGGACTTCTGTTACATTTGTTGTGCCAACCAGATTAAGCTTGAGGAGGCAATCAGGACTGGGTAGCAAAAACCACTTTCTTGAGAAGTCATGCCTTACCTCAGAAATTTGAAGCCATAATAGCAAATGAGGAAGAGAGGTACTGAATATTGTGCCATATAACAGTTTTCATTCAGATTGGCAGAAATGCTGAACCAAAAGTATAGCTTTCTATGCTTTTAATGAAACTTCATATGAAGGCGATGCATATTTCTGAAAACTAGACTTGGGTTCACAACCTAGACAGGAGAATGCCAAAATAAATTTTGAGTTGTTAATTTTCCCATTAGATTTTGCAGGTGTAAAATAGAAATAATTGCATGACCTAATTACTTGGGAGTGTTGTAAAGATATATTAATTTATATATGAAGTGCTTTGGTATTATTGCGAGAATATTATGGACATATCTATGAGGAAATAGTAATCCTGTGGTGTAGGAGATTAATTAATTTAGATAAGGATATTAGTTGGGGAATTCAGCAGAAGCTTTGAGTTCCCTTTTCAGAACATAACTGTATCCTGTGCATTTTACCCAGTAACCTTTAAAGCAGTGTGTGTGTGTGTGTGTGTGTGTCTGATTTGGAGACGGAAGGGAAATGGGAAATGGGTACAGCTGCAAACAACTTCCACGGGTTTCCGATAACACTGGAGAATTACTCAGGGAGGAAATGAAGGGTCAGTGACCACAGAGCAGTGTTGGCTTCATTTTAACAAAGGAGACCTTTGTTGTTTAACTGCTTGTGGGTTTTAATCTCAATTGATGTAATATTTTGGAACTTGGATAAAACAAATGTTAGTACATTGTGCACTTGCGTGATTTAAAATTAAATGAAGGTCAGAATGCTGAATTTTTTCATGTAACTTCTGTAGCTGGTAAGCAATGCCAGGCTCAATTATTGTTCACTTATGTCACACAGCTTGAAGGGTGTGTAGCAGCCTCCATATGCTCAGGTGTTCACTTGTGACACACAAAGTAAAGTATTTGATTATACTGTCTCTAGAACAGATTTTTTTTTTTACTGAAAATGTGACCAGAATCAGCCCAAATGTTTGTAAAAAGAGTTTAATTCTGCAAAAAGCTACTTTGATTTTTCCCTTTTAAAAGCACTTGAAGTGCTAGGTCGTTTTTGTAACTGGGAAAATAACTTCATATCTGAAATTTCTAATAATATTTTCATATCCACTCACTCTACACTATTTAGAGATTTAGCATTTGCAAGTATAGAGATATTGCTATCACAGAGGCAGCTATTTTAAAAATTACTTGAAAGCATTTATGTAGAGAGCACTTCTTTTAAATCTTACATGGTGGTGTTGGGACTTTACTTATTCTATTTGTTCTCTTACTTCTCTTTGAAAAAAGAAAAATCTTGAGAAAATAAATGGAAAGCACAGCAGTCCTTTTCCTTTATTTGTCCTTGGATCTGCATAAAAACTTCAGGTCATACTCCGCATGATGTGTGTTGTAAAGCAAGAGTAAAAGAAGGTGAAGTTCTCTTTCAGTTTCCCGGTGTTCTGATGCAGCAGTCACGGAAACATAGGCTTGGGTTGGAGGAGACCTTAAAGATCTGGTTCCAACGCTCCTGCCACGGGCAGGAATCCCACCCACTAGGTCAGATTGCTCAGGGACCCATTCAGTGTGGTCTTAAGCACTTCCAGGAATGGGACATCCACAACTTCTCTGGGCAACCTGTTCCGGTTCTTCACCGCCCTCTGAGTAAAGAATTTCTTCCTAACATCTAATCTAAATCTTCCCTCATCCCCTTGTCCCATCACTATCTGCCCATGTGAAAAGTTGTTGTCCTCTTTTAGAAGCCCCCTTTAGGTACTGGAAGGCTGCTATAAGGTCTTCCCAGAGCATTCTCTTCTCCATGCCAAGCAATCCAAACTCTCTCGGTCTGTCTTCGTCAAGAGATGCTTCAGCTCCCCGGTCATTTTCGTGGCCCTCCTGGACCTGCTCTAACAGGTCTATGTATTTCTTGTGCTGAGGACCAGTCCCAGAGCTGGAATGCAGCATTCCAGGTGGGGTTTCACCAGAGCAGTGTGGAGGGGCAGAATCCCCTTCCTCAACCTGCTGGCCATGCTGCTTGGGATGCAGCTCAGGATGTGGTTGGCCTTTTGGGCTACCAGTGCGCATCGCAGGGTCATGTCCAGCTTTTCATCCACGAGAACACCCAAGTGCTTCCCTGCAGGGCTGCTCTCAGTGTATCTCCCAGTCTGGACTCATGTCTGGGGTGGCCCTGACCAGCACCTTGCTGAACTTCATGAGGTTCTTGTGAGCCTACCTCTCAGGTTTGCCCAGGTCCCTCTGGATGCCATCCAGTCCTTCTGCCGTGTCATCTGTGCCACTCAGCTTTGTGGCACGTGCAGACTTGCCAAGGGTTTGAAATGGTAATGGAGCCAGACTCTCCCTATATCATATGTTTTTTGAGCTAGACTATATAATATGCAAAATCATAATTCTAGTCAAGGAAGAGACAGTGATCAGATACTGTTGTGAGCCACTGGCAAAGTCTCACATACACACGTACTTTCATAGGTAACAGGCTTTGCTTGATAGGATCTCTGACTAGTGGAACTTCAAGTTGTGTATGTAACAACACTGTAACATTAGCATTGATTAATTTGGTAAGAAAAGATTCCTTCAGAATTAGTGCCCTGATTCACATCAGCTTGGCTTGATTTTTTTTTTTAATCAATGAAAATAGATCAGTCCCAGAAAAAGTGTCATTCTATATGAAGTAATAGAATTTTTCACTCTGAAAAATTCACAGTGGAGTCACGGTTCAAGGACTAACTAGAAGTGAGCTATAAAATTGTTCCTCAGTTTTGCTAAAAGCCAAAGCAAGATCTTTGACAGCAGTTTATCTGATCATCTCTCTTATGAGCATTGCATGATGTTTTTTATGTCTATGGTTCAGTTACAGAAGCAGGTCCCTTTAAATCAGTAGATAATGCTGCAGTGCACTTATTCTAGTACATTCTATGTTGTAAATGTAAGAAGTTACATACAACTAAAAACAAAAAGAGGAGAGGCAGCAGCATTTTATAAGTCTCCAGATTCTCACTTAGAAATTAATATTTTAGGGTTTAAACATATAGGGAATTCAGAGCACTATAAATAAAGTAGGATTATGTCAGGTTTGAAAAGATCCTTCAAGATGATGTGTGGTTTTATGGTAATAATTCTGTACTTAGTTATTGAAGATAGTATATCTCAAAATGAGGTGAAAAAATTAATGATGGACATAAGGTAACTTAAAGTTAATTACCAAAAGCATTTGAGCTTTGAATTGGTGTGGCTTTTGAAGGCAAGAGTATTTTCATAAAGTAAGCAAAGAGGTAACAAAAATTTATAGTGTTCTGTTGATAGTAAGATCAAAGTTCATTCTAGAGGAAATGTATCATCGTTTACTACTTTCCTTAAAATAACCATACATGAGTTTTGTTGTTTAATCTTTCATTCAAAATTATTTTAGCTATTTGTTATTATTTATTAAATACTATTTTTGGGGATTTTATCTTATACTGCTTTGGACTTACAGTTCTGGGTTTTGTCTTTTGTATGACAGAAACTAGCAAAAGAATATGAATGACAGTGAAACTGGAGATACCCTAAATGCTTTTAAGCACTGAGAATGCAGGATTATAGACATTTTAATGTAGCTATTTTGTTGTTTGTTGTTATTTATATAGTTCTTTTCATTATCTCCCAAATAATTTTACTGCTAAAAAAATAACTGCAAAAGAAGTTGATACCAAGAAGTTGTCTTAGTAAATCCAGATTAAAAATGATGTAGTCAGTGACTAATTAGAGTGTACAAAACTACATGGTTTACTTTTAGTTAGATATGTTTATGGAATTTTCTACAATTATATGATCAATAAACACTGATTTTACACTTCATTTGAAATCTAGTTGAAATTGAAGCTCTGTGGTGTTTGTCATATGGATGGCTTAGCGGTTTATGTAAATTATTTTTTCTTCCTTATGCTGTACATAATCTCTGGGGGGTTGCTTGTCTTTGTTTCATGCTCAGATCACAAATAGGGTTAATGAGTATTCTACTCAGCAAATTCCAGGATGCTGTTAAAATAGTTCAGGTGAGTGAGTCAATTTCAGATGTGCACCTTGCACTTAGACTATATAGTGGTAGGACTGAATAGTTAAATTGCCTGGTTACAGATAACCATGGTGCCTGGTGGTATAAAATGTTAGCCATAGGATGAAGTAACCTACACAAAGCTTGCAGTCTGTCTTGGTAACAAGCAACTAATAAACTAATTAGCTTGGTAACAATCTAATAAACACTGAGCTGGACTTGATGATCCTTGTTTGTCCCTTCCAACTCAGCATATTCTGTGATATTACTGTACCTCAGTGACTGTGCTGAACAAATACACCCTTGTGGACAGGGTGTTACCCCTTGTTTGATGCAGTCCTGACTTGGGTAGGACTGAGATATCAAATATTGCTTCACTTTTCATGGGCTACCATGCAAAGGGCAAGAAGTATTCATCTGGGACAAATGTGCCAACAGTGGTTTTTGTGAATGAAATCTGGAGCATATGCCACCAGCATTTCAAACAGGAATAGGGAAATACCTAAGTAAAAAGAAAAGGTGATCTGAAGAGCAAATAGAATGTGTAGTTCTTAATGTGTTTCATGCTTTTCAGTCTGGAGTTTGCTTACGCGTCTGTACACTGTGGGAGTGGCCTGGTGGCTTCTGCTTGAATGGCTAGACATGGGAATTGAAGGGGAAAAGGCACCAAAACTGTGAAAGACTGTACTAGTGGAGTGCCATCATGCTGTACTTAAAAGAGGGACTTGTGACTTTATCAGAGTGTATTACAGTAGGTTTCCATTTTAATTTTTCTGAAGCTAGGGTATTGTAACTCATTTGTATAATTACCCTCATCTGGAAGTTTATATATGAAGTGGAAAATAAATCCTTTAGCCCCAAAAGTGCATTTAGACTCTCCAGAAAAGTCTCTTAGCCACAGGCTGTGAGCTCTGCCAGGCAGAATAAATCCTTGTTCTACTTAAACAACTCCATAGCAAAAGAAGGTAGAATTCAAGCGGCCCCAGAGAACAGGCAAGCAGCAGTAGAACTAATGGAGTGACTATATGGCTAGGAGAGAGAGGAACCCATGCTCTCAGTTCTTCTTGAAAAGTGGTACCATTTTTGAGGCCTTTATTGAAAAAAGAGTAATGATTGCTTTTAGGTGTTGTACTTGAGCAGAAGAAGCATTTGCAGCCATTTAAGGTGCTTGTAAATGATACTCTTAGTTTTTCTTGGGACTGTATATTTACAATCCTATTTTGGCAGTAGAAAATTACTGATGACAATTCTGTTGCTGGTTTCGATGAGGGTTATTAAAGTGCTCAGAACAAGGAAGAATTTAGGAATAAAAAGCAAGTGAAATTGCTAAGGATTTATCTTTTAAGACTATGTAAACCAAAGTTCAGTTCCTTTATGATATACTGGCTCATGTATGATAGTTTGATAGCTTGTTAGCACTATCTTGTTTCTTTTTTAACTCAGCAGTCTGCCTTCATGGTGATATATGGCAGTGGTGATATATTAGACTTTCTAGTTGATAATAGTAATCATCAGTCATTACATGGCTATTAAGACAGAGTTTATTTTTTGCCAGCTGAAAGCTGGAATCTCTTCTTCAATCCCTCTGCTATTAATTTGTATTGACCTGCTTTTGTTAACTTGTTCATTTGGTTTGGTTGTGAAGCTATTTTTTGGCTTATGTAGTAAACAAGATTTGACCACAGTCTTGCCAAAAAACTTACCTGAACATCTTTAGAAAGAACATGTGGGCCTTTTCTGATGGCCATTGATTGTATGGTAACTTAGGTGTAAAACACAGTTCAATTGAAATCAGTTGAAAGAAAACTGAAAAAAAAAGTAATCTTTATGTGCCAGTGATGAAATAATTATAGATGATTGTTTTATCAGTCATTTTGTTCATACTTTGGAAAGTGCTGAGATATTGGAAGGAGTTTGAAATGATGTCATAAGAGATTGTTCAGACAGTGAGACTCGACACTCACTGTATTATGAGAGGTGTCTAAAACATGACTTGATCACACCTAGTACTTCTGTGAGGAGGAAACTGCTGGTTCCTGTGAACTACTTAGTGTGTCATACACAAGAAAGATGTATTCCTATGTCTGGAAGGGAAAGCTGTCTTGAATTGGATATAACACACCACTTCTTAAATGAGGAACATTAGTAGGAAACCCTGCCTTTAAGTGAGACAGTATCTCTATCACTTGAACAGACATAATTGGTCTTTGACTTAGAGAATATTTGCTGTAATTTGCTCAGTGCTTTCAGGCTGTGTTATGCAGTAGTTAACATGATTACCATTACAGCCAAATGTGAATTTAAAATCCATACTTCCTTCAAATCTTAAACTGATTTACATATTAAGACCTTGTAAACAGGTCTGAACATATAACAATATGTTAAAAATAAAAAAAGAAAAACTCTTTAGCATTCACTAGTTAGTTAGATTTGTTAGTTTGGGGGTTGAAGTGGGGGAACAAGAGCTAAAATAATCATTGACTGAGTTGCAGTAATCATGACTGACAGATTAAGTGATAATTGACTGATGCAGTCCAGAGAAACCATTTTTGCTGGTTAGTTATGGTTTGCATTTAACACAGAAACCACATTGACCAAACATGGCCTCCCTCTTACTTAGTTTATGACCTGGATCTGTTAAAGTTAGTGATTAAAAATTTTGTAGCTGCTTCCTTAATTCTCAAGTGCATTCAAAGATCAGAGAAACTGTATTTCTTTTCATATGCTGCAATTCAAATAGTGTTACACTAATTCAAACCATGCCTATCAGTTCAAACTCACTGGAGGCAGCAGAGTACACTTGGCATCTGCTTTAGTCTTTTGGTTCGTTGTGGGGGTTAGCCATGTCTAACAGGCAGACTCCCTCCCAGCTCCACAATCTTCATCATCTCAAGCTGAGTGTGCAGTTGAAAAATCTGCAGGTATTTGGGGAAGCACAAATGCGTGGGGATGCGTGATGTATATGCAGCAAGATAATCACTTTGAGCCTTCCTCCTCCCCTTGCATAGACCACTTTTTCTGATGCCACTTCTTTCATCACTGAGATCATCTATGCCATAATGATAGGTAATAGATAACTCTGAACACAGTGCCCACCTAATACTGTATATTTTTTTAAAGATGTTGCCGTTTGAGCATTGAGCGAATATTGCTGTTGATGTGCTAGTCTTCAGAAGCAGAGATAAATATGATGTAGCTGGGAACCAGTGTGGAATAAATCCCTGCTAATGCCTGATATCTGGTCCTAATTTCTGTTCCAAATGTAGCAGCTATTTTTACATTTACATAATCTGTAATCGTATGGTGTAATTGCGTTTTTGTATGTTTGTTTTGCTATTATTTAAAGTAGAAATCTGAAGTAAGTTTTATCTGAATGCAGTTGGGATTCTCTTAGTTTTTGGGTAGACCTCAGATAGACAGCAGGTATCTCCAGAATGTAAACTCAAGTAAGGAATGAAAGGAGAATACAGTTGTATTTGCTACTAGTGCGGGTTTGTGTTGTTTGTTACAGATGTTTACAGTTGATTGAAGTAGCTCTCCAGCTAGAAAGGCAGAACAGCTATGATTTATCCAAAGACTCTCTAAATTATTAAGCTGCTGTTGTGAAAATGTTTCTGATGAGGCAAGTTTTTAAATATTAGTAAATAAAATAGCTGCACCAATTCACTAGAGATATCATTTCCTCATCATTATCTTAGAAATGTTTTTTATAAGCTTGCATTTCTCGAGAATGCTTTACCCATCTTGTTGTAGTGACATTGATTTCAGGTGAAATAATAGTCAGTTATGTGACTTACTGGAGCTTATTGTTCCTGTTGGCTGTTAAAAGGAGGCAGAAGCAAAATGCGAGAATATGACTGCAAAACAGTGCTCTGAGTCAGTTTTGCTTTGACATAGAATGGTTTGTCATAGTGACTTGTTTCTCACACATGCTGTTATTTCATTCAGCAGTAAACACATTTCTCCCCACCTCTTAACCAGGATTTCAAAAATGTATGTTTAACAGATTTCTTAAGAGCTTAATTGAAATTTTTTACTTGCCACTCCTTTGGGAATGTGGTGTGTGCAAAAGTGTGGTCATGCATATATTTTTGTAGAGGGAGTGGCACAGCAATGATATATACAAAGTGTTACAGAAAAGAAGCTCAATCTAGAAAAACTTAAGAGCAGAGCAGAGTGGTGGCTCTTGTTGCAGGGAGCTGACTTGCATAATGTCCAAAGATTCTCCCCAAGCCTGTTTACAGGCAGTCACAGTGCATAGGAACACTTGACCTTATTGTCACAGCTGTAGTTCAGGAGAGCTGTTCAACAATGGGTGAGATCTGTTGGTGCAGCATTAAACATTCTGTAATATGGAAAAACCTGGCAAAAATAGAGGAACGTAGTGACTGCAATAATCAAACCTTTTATAGTCTTAAGCTGAAGGGAAATGCTTCACTGAAGCTAAATTTGCACTTAGGAAAGTGTCTAGCAGTAAAGAGTTAAATAAAAAGAATGTCATGCATGTGTATGCGATTCTAAATCCAGAAGTGTTACATTTCCTTTGTTGGCATTAGTTTCTGCTGAATATACAGGATATATATGGTGAAGACTAAGCCCTTCTCTTATTGGTCTGAAGTGTTTTAACAGAAGTGTGGCATGCTTGGCTGAAAAGACTGGAGGTTTTAACAGATCAAAGCATGTATATTTTGTTCTTGCTGGATATTTTTCTGCCTACCCATTTGAGTTGTATTGACCAACTTCATTGACAGGAATTTTATCTGGAACAAGACTAACTTTAAGAATCACTAGTGTGTAAAATAGTGGTACGTGGTAGAATTCTGTTTTGAGTGCTTAAAGCACTCAAAACAGCACTCAAAGCTTTTGAATGGTTTTTTGATTGATATTTTTCTCCTCCAAGTATTAATTGCCATCTTTAGGGGTGGTTCCAGTCTTCATGGCTCTTGATGAAAAATAAAATGGATAGGAAGCTATTGAAAAGCTATTCTGATCTCATATAATTCTCTACTTACTGCTGCTGTGAGAGATGGAGTCTTACTATTTTTAAAGGATATAGGCTAACTCTTGAATATTCGGGGAAATGCAAGCATCATGAGGTATTTCTGCTAGGATTGCTTTATTTTTCCTGTGTTTCTTGAGATTTTCCCCATCTTCAACTATTCAACAGTCTCCTTTAGTGGCTATGCTGCAGTCTGCCCTTTTCCCTTGTAACTGTGGTGAGCCTTGAGATTAACGCTTCATAGGAGGGCTTGTGCTGGCTTTTTACAGAGGGACTCAGTAAAAAAAGATTTTATGAGAACTGGTGTTTCCTGAAGTCACCTGCAAGTCCCTTTGCTGGAAGGCAGCAGATGAGGCAGCAGCTGTGCCACTTGTGCACTTCCAATTAACAGTTCTCTTCTGTTTCCTTTAGAGCCTGTGAAAAGAAAATGTGTTGCCCAGACTTAGGCAGGAAAGTGAAGCTTATTAGAATATGTGACCATAAATATTTTCAGTTGTCATTGTTCACAGCTTTGTAATATCCACGTGAAAATATTACCTCAAGGAGGTTACTAGACAACTGTCACATCATTTTCTTTCTTCCCCCTTCATAAATTCTGTAATAATGCAACTTTTTTTCCTTGTAGTTTGTTTGATTTGTTTGTTTTGTGTTTTTGTATTCTTTCGTTTTAATGCCCCCTTTCTTTGTAACTAAGGACAATTACTTCATAATACCAAAAGATATATCCTAACAATAGGAAATATATCTTCTAGGTGCTGTAAAAGCATAGAAATGTAAAGCAGGAGAAGATGGCATATCATTGTCTAGAAAACTAGATAAATAATGGATTTGATATGATGGCGAACAAAATTGCTGGTAAAACAAGGGCAGATTTGACCATAATTGAAGCAACTGTTATTTGCACTGTTTTTTGGAGAGCAGTTGTTTGAACATTTGACAACTGTAATATCACCTTATATAGGTTTTGTTTGTATTATTTGGTACAGGCTGTCTATTTTGTTGGTATAAGTAGACTACACCTGATTTTGTCAGAAGCACTGAGTAGCTAAGCAGCTCTGGTACACAATCCTGTTCCTCTTGACCTTTCTTTTTTAACTGAAATGGAAGTCTTCATTGCTTTTCTTACATATTCTGCTTTTTATCAGCTGAGAGACAAAATTGAAGGCTTTTTTATTGTAGCAGAACGGCTTTGAAAACTTTATAAGTGGACTTTAATTTTCCTTATTTAAGCTCATATTAATAAAAAAATTACTCTGTAGTTAGAAAATGGAGCATGAAGTATGCCACCTATATTCTGATCTCTTATTTCATCCTTCATTGGATTTTCCCAGTGTTTTCCATTTTGACAATTAAGGATCAAGATGGCAATGCTTTCCTTTCACTGTCAAAAGCTGCGATAGTTGGACAAAACATCTTCTGATATTGCAATATCCTCTGTGTTGCTGCTTAGGAAAAAAGGGGATGCTTTGATCAGTAGCTGGGCAAATCCAGACCTTGGTGTTAGCTTCATGAAAGGCCAGGCTGGGTCTGGCAAGATTAACTAGCACAGGCTCAGACCTGTTCAGGCATGTGAACACAGCAATGCTATTTGTGCAGCCAGCTTGTACCTGCAGGAAGGTTAATGGCTTTTGTGCAGCAAAGAAACTGAATTGTCATGTGGCTGCATCCATGGCACAGTTAACTCACACAGTTGTAAATCATTCTGCTATAATTGAGAGTTGACCAAGTTTACTTTTCATGCAACTCAGTAGTTAAAACTCTGAACTGTTAGGGAGAAATCATTCAAATAAGATCCTTCTGTATTAGATTTCACTCTTTTTGTTGCCTCTTATTCTCTGACTTCCTTCATTTAAAGCAAAACCCAGCATGAATTCCTGATCTTGTATCAGGAGTGTATCAAAGTCTTGTGATGAAGTGTGATGTCATGCGTCAAAAACTTGTGGTTCTTCTCTACTCTTGTCAGCAGCAACTGTTTGCTGCTTTTCATTGTGAAACTAAGCCAACACAGAAAAACTGCTCTGTTTTTTCCACTATTATTGCATCTCTTCAGGTTATCCTTATTTTGCCTTTATCACTAATATTACAAATAGGTGTTTCTCCAGAGGAGATTAGTAATTAATTCAGATGATGTCCATCAGCACCCTTTGAAAAAGGCATATGAAAACAAGATTTCATGTGGGAGAACTGCACTCATTACTCTGTCAGAAGCATAACATGCACAGATGTGTTGGAACACTGGACTGTGTTTGTCTTAAGTGTTACAACAGCTTAGTTTTCAGATTGCAAAGAATATTTTCACAGCTTTTAAGGATTGGAAGCCCCTCACCCCTTCCTTTAATGAAAGCTTAAATTCTACAGAAATGGAAGTGGCCACCTAAGAAGAAAATGATATTGAGGATATCAGTAACTGCTGATTTAACCTAACCTTCACTCAGATTATTTTCTTGAAGGATCTGATTAATTATTCTCTTATGTTTGCAGGGCTAATTACAACCACATCCAGAAAACTAGATCGAGAGCAGCAGGGAGAGCACATACTGGAGGTAAATAATTTATTTAGATTGCTGAAAAATAATAACTGTACATTCATTGCTCTTTTACAGAGAATTAAGTTTGCCAGGCTTGATTACTATATGAAGAATTAAAAAACCCTGGATTTCAGAAGTAATTTCCTCCTATGTTCATTATGTTGCAATGCAGATAACCACCTATCTTATAAAAACAGTGTGTTGAGGTTTTTTCCTAAAAAAGAGTAAAGGTACAGATGGAATGCAATTTTTTTTCTATATCTCAAAACAAATATTTACATTCAAATGGTGCAAAGGCATGATTGTTAAAAGGAGTGTGATTCCTCTTTTTTATCTTCCTGTGTAATTATTGGAATAGCTATTTCAGCCTAACTTTCGCTGAGGATAGGTTTCTGAAGAAAAAGTGCACAGTGTTTTTGTAATATGGAGAATACAAAAGGAGGGTATGTGAGTAGCCCTGTGTTCTGCATAACGTGTTTACCAATCACATCAGTTGCAAGACAGGCATTACAGAGCCCGAGTCCAAGAGCATGAAACTTGTGACATAACACTTTGGTTTAATTACATTTAATGAATTGCCTGGAGTTTATCTAAGAGCTTTTGTCATTCTCTGTCAAACAGCCTGAAAGGAAAACACGTAGAGAACTTTGTCATCCAGTTTCATAATGATGTCGAGCAGTGTAATGGCATGGTACTCTCCCTGTAGTGAAGACTTCAATATTCACAGTGATCCTTGTGTCCTAAGATTCATCTGGAATGTTTATTGTGCCTCTTGTCTTGGATGACAGATAAAAGACTGCAGTGGGAGTTGGCCAGATTAATGTTAAAGACAGACAAGCAACTCTAGACTTACTCAAAACTTGTGAAATCCTTAGAAAGATGTTCCAATAGGAGTGCAATGACTGTGGAGACGTGCAGTTGAATGTATTTATTCCCTCATAGCACAACCTCTCCTTTCGCATAATTGCAGTATATGTACACTCTTCCTGGGCCTTTTGTATCCCTTTGGTGCATTGCGAGCTGTTGGACCAATTTTTTTATCATTTTAATTTCTGTTATCAGCTTTGAAAAGAATGCTTTGTACCTAAGTAGCAATGGGGGCAGAATTTCCTCTGCAGCGTGTTTCTAGAAGTAATAGTAACAAAATTAATTAAATGGCAAATCTCATTTACTACTAGACATAATATTCCCATACATTTTAAAGTAATTATATAATTCTCTTTTCAAATTGCCTCCTCAAATCTGGTTGTCTCAATTTCCCAAAGCGCTTCATGTCCATTATGTCCTGTTTTTTGACCACTGCCATGTATATTGGTTGTAAAATTGGTAAATCATTATTTTTACTTGTCTATATATTATACTGGGATTTTTTTATTAGATTTATACAGTAAATAGAATGAGCTGTGTATTGTTTTCTGATCCTGAGGCAGCATGGCCCATATGGCTTTGATTGCTTACACCTTATCCCTGGAACAGGGTGGCCACATCCAAGTTACCTGGTAATTTATAATTCTGAATTGTGTGAATTCTCAGGCTGCAGCTAAGCAACATGTGTGTGTGTGTGTGCTGCTTGTTCTTGGCCAAAACTTATGCTAGAAGTCACACTCACATTGTAATGTTATGGGCAGTTGTCTGCTAGCAGTCATGCTAATTTGAGCTTGACTTTATAACCTTAAGCTAACATGTACAAAACTCAGAAAGTTTATTTTTAGGATTACAATGTCACGTAATGGTACATAAATCCTCCTGCTTTCATCATTCTGTATAAAATAACAGCTTAAGCTCATTGCTCTTTAGTTTGGAGCATTGTTTATTGCCTGCTGGTGTAATTTATAATTCTTCATTCTTTGTACATTCTGAATCCCAAGTGGTTGTTAAAGGCTTAACTAAAAGTCTGGGAAGTATCTGACAGAAGCACTCTTAACTACAGAGCAATACTGACAGACAGCCTGGCCTAAAGTAGAAGTTTTCTCATGTGTTAGTTTTATGTTTACAACTCTGACAATGGGTTAGAAATGCACAGAATGGTGGACAATATTATCACCCAAGTGCTGAGCATCTGGCTAGTGAATTGAGCATTGGAACGTTGACCAGATGGGTTGTGGGTGGGTTTGTTCGTTTTTGCTATTAAATTTGATCTTTGATTGCACTTCTCCTTACGTAATAGTAACTAATATGCCCCACTTTTTTTATTCCAATTTGTGTTTTCTGAGTTCCAATTCACACTTTCTTATGCAGTTATTTTAGATTAGCTTCCTGTTATTCTCTCATATCTTAGTATGTCCTTGGTTACGTCAGTATTGTCTTCAGCACTGATGTTGCATTCAAATCAAATGGATGTTTCTCAAATCTGCCTTTGTTATTTGCTTGGCTTAGGACAGTGCTAATTTTATGTTACTGGACATGTTACGCCATACCCCTTGTAATTTCCTCACTTGGGATATGCTTTGGTTTTCTCATTGGGTGCAGTTCAGTTTTTTGTGAACTGAAAGGTATGTGGTGGTGTTCCATTACAAGTACTGAAGGGAACTGAAATTCATAGATGTGGAGATCATACCATCTGTTAGAGATGAGCATGAATATTTGCATTTCATGTGTCAAAGTATTAAGATAATAGCTGAATATACTTTTGAGTGCCTTTTTAAAATACTCACCTAATAGCTCTAGGCAAGTGCTTTAACTGAAGTTAGGGGGTAACTGTATAGTTGTTTAGGCAGTTGTAGGAAAAATCTCATTTCAGGAGGAGCGTTGTTGGAAGGACCATGTTTGAGCTCTAACTTTAACTCTAACAAAAACAGGTGACAGTAACAGACAACGGAACTCCTGCAAAATCAACAATTGCACGGGTGATTGTGAAGGTCTTGGATGAGAATGACAACAAGCCTCAATTCTTGCAAAAATTCTACAAAATTCGGCTTCCGGAGCGTGGAAAGCCTGAAAGAGAGAGAACTGCTCGGAGAGAGCCGATCTATCGAGTTATTGCTGCAGATAAAGATGAAGGCCCTAATGCAGAGATCTCCTACAGCATTGAAGATGGTGATGAACATGGAAAATTCTTTATTGAACCAAAAACTGGAGTGGTTTCATCAAAAAAATTTTCTGCAGCGAGGGACTACGATATCCTTTCTGTGAGTGAAAATCTTGTATATCATGAATATGTAAAGTGTTCTTTTATCTGTTCATTTCTTATGCAGTAGCTGGCAGGTGAGTGACTGCAGTATCTGAAGGAGGAAAGCTTCAACAAATCCAGAAGTGCTGTTTTGTGTGTTTGTTTGGTTTTTATTAAAGGATGATTTGTGATGTTTGTATTGTGTATTGAGAACCGCTGTTCTTTCCCAGAATTTGACAGATAATTTATGTGATGAGGGAACATAAACAATCAGTTTGACTCACCTTCAGGAAGAAAGCAAAATAAAAGTGAATTTATGGTAGCAGTTTGTGCTGCTATCGGGTGCTGCATACTTTTTCTCCATTTGCTGCCCAGATAATGAAGGGCAAGTGGCACTTTGAGAGACACTTAACCTTTTTGGAAATATCTCACATGAGCAAACATGCTTGGAGGTTATTACCGCTTTCTATTTATGTGACATAATGATTTGTGTGACCCTGTAGCCTAAAAGATGTGTCTGTTTCACAGATTAAAGCCGTAGATAATGGTCGCCCACAGAAATCTTCGACTACGCGGCTTCACATAGAATGGATTCCAAAACCAGTCCCACCCACAGA
The DNA here is from genome assembly GCA_013400175.1 of Phainopepla nitens. Classification (NCBI taxonomy): domain Eukaryota; kingdom Metazoa; phylum Chordata; class Aves; order Passeriformes; family Bombycillidae; genus Phainopepla; species Phainopepla nitens. The sequence continues at coordinate 345,304 of VXBQ01010962.1, forward strand.
GCCTATTTATTTTGAGGAATCATTTTTTTCTTTTACGGTGATGGAGAGTGACCCAGTTGCTCACATGATTGGTGTAATAGCTGTTGAACCTCTTGGAACACCACTTTGGTTTGACATAACGGGTAAGGATGCCTTAAGGGTCTTTATTATTAGAAACGAATGCATGGAGTCTGAGATACTGCAGGGCTCACTGCAGCTTGGTTTTAATCACTCTTCTGAATAATGTGAGGTTTTGACATGCTTTAAATGCAGATGTGGATTTTATAAGTCAAAATTACTTAATTTGTATCAATGCCACTCTGTATGAAAGATTAAAATTAAGTTGCAAAATATCTGCTGTGTTGCAGTTTTAAAATCGATTTATGAATATGTGTCACTGAAACGAAAACTAACGAAGTTGACCTCATAGGCTGTATGATAAGAAGGGAAATAGGATGCTTGTTTTCTGCAAATCAGGGTAGTACACTCAAAAAGAGATTTTACTGTTCACATGGATTTCTTCTCCTCTGTGCTGCTTCTCAGTTTGCTGTCCTTTGATTCAGTACTAAAAGGAAAGCTTGCAATGTTCCTAACCCCAGCAATCTTCTTCCTGTACATATTCTTTCTCCTAAATCATATCTTAACCTCTACCATTGAAAGGGGATTTCCAACCACTAATATGACTGTATGTTGATGTCATGGTAACAAAATTAATACTACTTTTTGGAAGTTTGGACTTAGTCACTAGACCTATGAGCACCAGTAATACAGAGTGTTCACTGCATAGCTGATAGTAAAACCAGGTTCTGTCGTGTGTTAAGTGTACTGGAATCAAGGAGAGTGGCAGAGCTTTGTTTCAGGAGAGGTGCCTTGTAGTGAACTGCTTCTAGTCTTAAGTAAATTCTTTCTGTCAGTCTATCAGATTTTTGATAGACTTGTGACTTGATAGATTTGTGATTTTTGTACTACATTCATGAGAGAAGGATATTTTTTATCTTGGTTGTACTGAAGTCTTTGGCCATGATTATGATGTTAAGTTGCTGGGAAGAGCATATTTTAAATTATTTCTCAATAATTTAGGTACTTTAAACATCTATTTTGCTGGTATGTATTTCCTGAGGCGTACTGAGAACAGCAACAGTTAAAAATAAAGTTTATGAAACTGCACAAATAGCAAGAATATATAAGTGCCAAATGCTTGAGTGTGTTTTCAAAAAATTTTCAAGCACATGCAAACAGATACAGTTCTTCCCTAAAATCATGCTTCATGCATGAACAACCTGTGATGATATTGATAATCACTGCTAATGCATTAAATACTTACACAGAATGTTTTAAATTGTTTTTTTCTAATACAATCTTGGAAAAAAAAAAGTTCTTGTACAAATAGATTATAATTGAATAAAAAGTTTTGGTGTTTAGACAAATCTCGGGGTTACAGATCTGTACAACTCTCTAGAGGGAGTAAAAAGCTGAGGATGCTTTCTTGCATCCTAATAGGAGCAAAGTTCTGCATTAGAGGTATTTTGGAACTGAGGTTGCTCTTTCACTGTTCTCCCAAACACACACAGTTATGGGAGTAGAAAAAGCAGAAGGTGATAAAATGAGCAGGAAAAATGAGAAGGTATCATGTACTGCAATTCAAATTAGTGTTATCCAGTCCACAGCAAACAAATATCTGTGGACCAAAATGAGTCCATTAAAGGAAAGGTTGAGGAGGTGACATTACCAGAAAAAGGTGAGCTGTTCATGGAGATAAAAGAGAGTAGATCGAAGAGGCCTCAGAGATTTTTGAACTCTGAACACAGTACAGAAGTGATGTTTTCTGGGGCCTTCTATTAGCAAAATTTTTTTAATTAGATTGGGGGTGTACTCTTTTGTAGTTCTGAGCGTGCTTCTACTGCTGTGCACTCTGAACATACGAACAGAATTCTGATTGATAGTATTATTTTGATCTGCTCCTAAGTATGCAGCACAGTTTGAACAATTACATATTTTAGTGTATGCCTAATGCAGAACATGAATGATCTTTTCCTGCTCTTTTTAGAAAGATATAAGCAGAAAACTCCATGGGAAAAGAGCATTAACTTGTCCAAGCACTGCAAAATAAACCCTTTTATTTTGATGATTTTCTTAGTAAAAGTGTTTTGGAAAATTTGATATGTGATGTGAAATTATGGGCTGCTCTTACAGGTGGTCACTTTACTGCCCTCTTTTACTGTTTCTAATAGCATGAATGAATTTGATTGACAGCTTTCCTTTGTGTTCTGTGCTTGCTTTCCATGCTTTCTTTCTTTTTGGCTGAGCCAGGAGACAAGCTTGCTAGTGAAGTATTTTACATCTTACAGATGGCTTGTGACCTGAACTGTACAGCAGAAGGTATCTGCTGAGATCACATAATTTATTACCAGATTATGAGATCTGAAATGAAAGCGTACATTTATAAACTATTTATTTTATTAACCCTTCGGAAATCAAAGTGCTCACGGTTGCATTTGTGACAGGTTCGTTTTTGTTTTGTTTTGTCATCATTACATTTGTACAGCATCAATTCTGAGCATCCAGTTTTGGCTTTGGCCAAAACTGTTGCTGTTACACTTTCAGTGTACTAGATGCAGAAGTTTGGGTTGAGTTCTGCTTCAGTGGATCACCAGATATCACTAGTACTACAAATACAGGCAAGGCCCTGGTGATTTTCTCCATAAGGAAGGGAAAAAATGTTGGTTAGAGAGCTTGTCCTTGTGTCAGGAAAACTGATTGTACCAATTCATGCTCAGTCACTTTACTCTTCCCTTAAAATGTAGAGGACTTCATTGAGACGTCTGAGAAAATGGTTTTGCCTGCCAGCTATAAAAGGAAAAACTAGATTCGCCTTCTAAAATTGACATACTGCGCAAAGCCCATTAAAAAAATTCATGTACATCTGTTAACAAAAGAAAAAAGCAGTTGCCTTTCATGATGTCCAGTTTCTATCCATTTGAGTGATTCAGAAACTGCTGCTGGGGCAGTAAGAAGAACTGGTTTTCAATTGAACGAGAGGAATTATGCAGTGTTGGTAGTTTTTAAACACCTCAAATCCAGTGAAGCAGAATCCAGCCCATCTTTCCTAAACTGATATGTTTGTCATGCAGTAGAACCTTCTAGAGGTGAAAGCCTTTTTACATGTGAATGGGGACTCATTTCAGTATTTACAGTTTTTTTCTTGGACTAAGTTCAAATTTGCAGCCTTTGGAACTTCACCCTCTCACTTCTAACTTTGGCTTTTCATAAAAGGCATTAAGTGATTTGCAAAGCTTAGCATGTATAATCTTGTTAAAGGGGGGGAAAAAAGCACTCAGATGATATCTGAATGCTATCTGCTATCCTTGTGAAATATAATTAGAAAAACACATGCCCATAATTAGGAGAAATTGCTTTGCCATATCTAGCACTGGCTTGACCAAAATAAAAATTGATTCTTCCATTTTAGGCAGTTTATTGAGAGGTCTAAAGCAATTGTAGTTAAATGGCAGTATTCATCATCACTAAGAGTATTTGGATTTAATGGACATTGCATTCTCAGGACAGTCTGCTCTGGGTGGCAGGATGATGATCAATTAAATGTTTAAGCAACTGAGTGTAGCTATTGATCTACACAGTTATTTAACTACATTTCAAAGAGTAATTTGAAAGTTTCACAAGGGAAATTGAAATAATTTGCTTCAGAAAAGGAACTTGGCTGTATTTTAACATTGGGCATTTAAACATTTAGCACTTCTGAATCCTGCCTGTCTCAGTAGGAGTGAGATAGTGAATTCTTTAGATACTCAACATAAAGATGAGAATCCTTTGGAGGTACTGCAGCTTTTTCATAGTCATGTACAAATATAATAATACATACTCTGCTCCAAAAGACAAAAATCTGAGTATATGTCTGATTTGGGATTTTAATGTATTTTGATAAAAAGTATGTTTTTCACTTAGTAGCTGACAATCTGCCCAATTGCATTTGATGCAGTAATTGCATTTGATGCAGTAATTGCATTTGATGCAGTAATTTTCAGTTTCCTGCTACATGGAATCATTAAATTCCATGGTTTTTGTTTTGTGGGGGTTTTTTTTGTTTGCTTGTTTTTTTGTTTTTGTTTTTTTTTTTTTTTTTTTTGCAGTGAAATCTTGCTAATAAGAATGTACCAGCTGACTTTCCATGAACCAGACAAGTCAGCTTTGTCCAAAATGATTCAGTTTTAAATATCTATTAGCAGCATATCATGTTACCAGGAAAAAAACCCAAAGTATTTAAACTAAATGTATGTCTAAGTGTATGTATATATAGTTCCACCTTCATTAAGCATTGGAAGACAGAACATGATCATACATAATAACAATGAAGCAATAATGCATTTTATTAACTTCTTCCTCTCACAATTTCCTGAACAAGGTGGCAACTATGACAGTCGATTTGATGTGGACAAGGGCACAGGAACTATCATTGTTGCAAGACCTCTTGATGCAGAACAGAAATCAAATTACAATTTAACAGTAGAAGCAACAGATGGAACCAGATCTATCAGCACTCAGGTAATGAACTTCCTGATGAAGCACTTCTAAAAAGAGTATGTAGCTGGAGGGTGGGGAAAGTGTTGAGCTTTCTTCTTACCGTTTTTTTTTAATCCTAGACAACGAACATGGTTTATTTAAATTTGGGACCTTGTCCAAAATAGAAGTGAATTCTGATATTCACAAAGCCGTGTTGTTTGGTGGCTTAGGTGTAAGGTAGTGTGTTACTATACTGTAGTCTGAACCAACAGCTTTTAAGTTATATCATGTTCCTACAGCTAAATAAATGAAAACAGAAACTAAGCCCCTACATGCATGACTTCCTCACAAGAAAAGGATAAATCCTACTCATCTGAATTACTCCTCTTTACCAGCTCCCCCAAAATCACTACATAAATTGGTTACTGTACTTGAAATTTAAAGATAACTGTTTTAAAATGTTGTGGTTCCCCTCCCCCTGGAAGATCTGTGGACGACCAGTTGCACAATGTCCAAGTAGTGTTTTATATGAAACTGAGCTGCTTCTTCTGCATAGTGTACATATAGAAACAAGGTTCAGATTATTACATCTCTTTGTATTGTCCTAAATACTTGATTTTAGTTTTGGTGGAAGTAGAGATTGTTTAGCAATCTCCAAAAAGTAGCAACCTCAGACAGACCAAAGTTATAAAATTACCTTTTTACTAAGGCTCTTGATGATGGCAGTGCTTTGCAGTTGGAATAAAAAGTTCACTTGAAGGTGCAGAAGCCTTTTGTGGCAGTACTAGAAATAATTCACAGTAAAGGAGGTTATGATGTATATCCTGCCTGTTTTTCCCCTCTAGTGTCTTTCCCCAGCCCAGAACCTGAATACATTTGAAAGTACAGTTTAGCTGAGGTTGTTGTGAATAGAGCCATGATTCCAGAGGAGCTTCTCTTTTCTTCCAGATAAAGAGGAAAGGCTCTATTTACCAATTAAAGACTGTTGGACTTGGACAGTGATGTGTCTGTGTTACCTACCCCTCATGCACTCAAAGAGCAATATGTGGGTTGCTGCTGTCTTTTCTGTGCATAGACATCTGTGCTACAAATGCAATTTCTTCTTGTTCAGCTTCTGTGCAGTACATATGTTTTTCTTTTCTAATGTCTTATATGTCATCTTCTGCTTTTGGCCAGAGAAAAATATGTTTCTTGTCAATGTTTAGGATTTTAAACAGAGCCTTGTTGAGCTGACTGCATGTCTGGAGGCTTGGTAGGTCAAATAGAGTAAATTTGATTGTAGAAGGAGACCAAGTTTAGCAGTTTCCTTTGAGAAATGCCTTTTCCTTTAAAGATGCCAATTGTGAGTGATTTTTCTAGACCATGAATCTTCAAAGACAGCAACATGTTTCCCAGTAGGAGCTTGCTGCAATCATAGCTGTGGTGCCATTGCCTCTGGTGCTGATAACCACCATAAAAGGTTTGGAGAATCCTGCTGTAAATTTATTAAATTTGCCTACTTGTAGTAAAAATATCGAGCAGATTCACTTGCAGCAATTACAGAATGCCGGATAGAAGTCAGGAATTACTTAGGACAAAAAATAAAAGAAACACAAATCCAGCTAAAAGTCAAAAAGACAGCAAGAGGCTTTTTCCATACACAGCTCCCCCCCAGAAAAAAGTGCATTCCAAAATGCCATTATAGAGTGTGTTGGAGTAGCCTGGGGACTAGGAAAGGCTTAGTATGGGGCCTTGGTGAATGCAAATAGCCTGTCCAGTGCTGCTGCTGCTGCTTGTACAGCTGAATTTATGCAGATGTCCTGAGCTGTCACAGTTGAACCATAATCTGCTTTGTCTTTCAGAACAACCAAGAACTGGAAGGTCAAAAATTTCTTAAACGCTCACCCCTTCTCTTCCTCTGAGTTATGTGATTCTTCTTGGGAATGCACTGTGCCCCATTTGTTGAAGTTCTTTAAATGAATTTGTTATTTTAACATTTTGTAAAGCGAAGTGAACATTATAAACATTTACCCTAGAGCACTCTTCTCCAAAGGAATTGGAGTAGTAGTCTTAAGTTTGCATAGTAGTCTCAAATTTCTGTGATTGCTTTTTCTATGATTGTTTTTCATATTTCCGCCCCCCCTCTCTCAGTTAGGCTTGGCGGGATCAGAGATTGTGGTTTCTGTTGCAAACAAGCACAAAGACTTCCTTCAGGGCTATCCCTCAAAAGATGCATTTCAGATCAGGCTTAAATTAGGGGGTTAAAAATATTGTTACAAAATCAAAACTGAAGCTGTGATTTATGGCTGCCAGTGTGTAAACTCCTTTACTCACTGCCGAAATACTGATGATTAAAGTTTAAATGCTGATGTGGCATTGAATTCTTCTAAGAGCTGACAAACAGTTAAAATGGAGTGACAGGCAAAAGAAATTCTGAATTCTGAGTGCACACGTGAGGAACAACAATATGCCCTACAGAGCTTTGAGCTTACAAATTGCTATAAACATTGGATATACAGTAAACAATTCAACTGATCTTGATTAACAGCAGAGTAAGTAATTTTACATTTAATTTGAAAAAGGAAATGGCCTTTGCAAGAAATTGGGGAGGGGCACAAGAAATTAAAATCTTACTGTGTAAAAGCAGTGTATTGAATCTGACTTTAAACTGGTAGGCATTTGCTGGCCTTGGGCCATTAACATCTGTAGAGCATTTGACTCTTTCAGGACTTCAGTTAAATAGCTTTTTTGAAAAATAAAGCAATAGTAGGCGTGGAGGCTGTTAGAATTTTGCATGCATCTAAATGCCAAATGCATGAGGCAAAAGCAAGGACAAACAAATTCCAGGCCTACAGTAGTGGTGTTTGACATGATGTTAGAAATCACTAGTGTCACTCTTGGAAGGATTATGATTAAAAATAAAAATACAGAAACTAAATAACTAAATCACACAAGTCAGTGTACCTATGTACTGAAACAGAAAAGGTTATTCACAGGCTGTAAGTAGTGATAAATGAACTATTGAATTGATTTTGGGGGAGAAAACAAAAAGAAATGGTTCTGTTTCCTAGCTGTAGCCACTTGCAGTTATTGCTATGTATATCACTTTTTTTTATTGAAAGTAATACTTCAGTTGGTTTACAGCATTTTACCTATTGCTTTGCTAATGCAGAATATTTAATCTTGCTTTATGCAAAATTAATATGGATATGATACTTTGGGAATGAAGTATAGAATAATCTTCATTTACTGAATGTTTGCATGCATTTTTGCTTGCAATTACACTGCTCTACAGCGACATTTAGAACTGGAATGAAGTTATGTTATCTCTGGATAATACAAATTTTTATTTATGAAAATTATTATAAACATGTCAGTGTTACTGTAATGTAATTATGGGACAGGAGTAGATTTTAAACTCCACATAGTATCGGTAAATGAAAAATTATATTAAAGCAATCTAAAGGAACATTATGTTTAAATATTGCACGCTGATTATGTTTTGTCAATGGCACATACCTCCTCTTAGTAGCAATCAATGCATCCCTATGCAAGTTTAGGTTTCACCTGCCAGATTATTAATAGGTTTGAAGTCCTTCCTCAGAGTAATCCTGGGCTGCTTTGTTCTCTGTATAACCCATGTCCATTCCTCTCTGTGGGCAGGAGGCAGCTGTGCAACACAGGCCTTGCATATTTTTATGAAATGAGTGAAGTTTCTTTAGTTCCAGAGAGCTTTCTTTCAAAGGTCATGTTATGGTCTGCTGATGTCAAGCTTTTCTATACTGTGCCTCTTTAATGTGCAACTCTTTCTTAAGAGATAATATTAGCATATTTCACTTGACTTGAATCTTATGGTTTCATTGAGAAATGTTCAATAGCTAGTTTTATTTTATCTACATGTTATGTTAGAATAACACAAGTTCTTGATGTGTTTTGTTCTCAGACACACTAAACCATATTTTTCTGTATGGGTCTTTGAAACTGCACTCACAATTATTTTTCCATTTAACTTCAAGGTCTTAACAGTTTACATGAAAATTTGGTCCTCTTAGGTTTAAAAGGTAGTTGCACATCTAGCAGCTGTCACTTAGCCTCAGTAAGAATTCCTGAATTGAGAAAAGGGTTTTCTTAGTAAATTTATTTAATATTTGTTTAATATTTACATTGGAAAGAGGCCCTGGAGTTCTAGTTAAAACTTTGTCATTAGACCCTTCTGTCTTACTTTTTCCAAGAGGCATTAACATTTTATTTATACACAACTTTAAAAGAAACTAACAACTGTGTATGTGTTGCTTTATTGCATCCTGTCTAATCATGAGAGTGTAAAAAGATCACATTTTTTAACATAATACTTATTCTTACTTTTCATTTTCCAATTGAATTTGTTAGTTAATGTATTTAAAAACTTGTCCTAATGTGTATCCTGGGTCACATACCATTAATATTTCTCCCTACTGAAAGTCAATGTTTATTCTAACTCTTTGTTCCTTTTCTTTAATCTGTTTCTAATCCATGACAAAACCAAACTCCTTAGTCTCCATAGCAACATCTTGCTAGGGATTTTTACCAGTGTGCCAAATGATTCCATTTTAGAGTAAGATGCTAGGTTTGCAAGGTTGACATTTTCTCTTCCTAGAGCAAGAGGTATGGCATTTCCTAATTATTTGCCACCATCAGGAGTCATCTAATTTAGTTTCTAATGCATTTTGGTACCTTGTCTAAAACTACACCTGTGGACTCCACCAGTTACCAGTGGAAAGCAGTAAGTGTCTTCAAAGATCAATTTAACCCACTTAGAGTATTGTGAGTACATATTTTAGAAACCTGTTTATATATAGCCATTAACAAATTTGTACAAAGCACCTGACCTTTGGATGGATAAAAGCATGGCTGTAGTGCAGCACATCAAGAACTTGAATTTAGCTGTGTGTTGCTGGAGCTTTGCTATCTCCTTGCCAGCTCCTTTGCATTACTGATTGTCTGATGTTGAAGGAGCAGGATGGGGGCTGTCTGTCTTACCCTTTTTATACAAAACTTTGGTGCTGTGAAAAGCAAGTGGGGCTTCCAGTGCAGGGATCTTGTGGGGTTCCAGTGAGCACTGTTATGGAAAGATGCAATTTGAAGCATCTGATTGAATTTAACTATAACTTCAGAGGAATCGTGTTGGTGACCAGTGAGCTATGCTGGAATTGTGCTCCATTGCTGGAGAGTAGTAAACAATACCACCTGCAGTTCTTTGAAATAATGCACTTTTGTGGCAATTGCACCACTTTTCTTCTGTTACCTAGGCTTGCAGATGTGAGGGGCTGAAAGAGGATTGTTTTTATGTGAGAGCAAGGAGGAGTATTATGCATGCACCGCAGTGAAAAAACATTGCTTAAAATTGTAAATTTGCACCCCTAAACAGGACTTTTACCCACTCTAGGACCTATATTGTGTAGTTTTAATTCCAAAATTAACAAGGAAATTTTTTTTTGTTTTGCTTTGGACGAAAGTAGTTTCCTTTAAGATTTCTTATCTAAGATGTTTCTGGTTGAACAGATTTCTGGTTTGACTTCGGGGAAGGTGAGGCAGAATTGGCCTTAGTGACATTCTTCTTCCCTACACCTCTTGGATCTCTCCTCCTAGCAAAATAAAATTGTCTTGAGGTGGTGTTACTTCAGTATTATGATCTGATTTTTAATGAAATATCCTCCTTTCATTTCTTTTTACCAAGTATGATCAATGTTTTCCTCTTCCCATTGTATCATTTCAGGTGTACATCAAAGTTATAGACACAAATAATCACAGGCCTCAGTTTTCTGCTGCAAAATACGAAGTTATTATACCTGAGGATACCTTACCAGAGACAGAAATTCTGCAAGTCAGTGCCACAGATAGAGATGAGAAGAATAAACTGATTTATACTATGCAGGGCAGCACTGATCCCATCAGTCTTAAAAAATTTCGTCTGGACCCTGCAACTGGCTCCCTTTATACCTCAGAAAAACTGGATCACGAGACCATGAACCAGCATATTCTCACAATAATGGTGAGTACGCGTGGGTTTTCTTCTGTTGTGAGTGAAAAACAGATACGCTTTGCTGTCATTTTAGTTCGTCCCCATATTTCAAACATTTATTTGTATGTTTAATTTTAAGCAGTCAGAAGATGAAACAGGGTACTTTCAACGAGGAGTTGGAAAAGAAGGAGGGGGAAGAAGAAGACGCCTGCACTGATGCAGTGAAAATGGCGAAATCCTGTTTATTTGTTGTGCATATCTCTTATATATAATAAAATAGTTTACATTCCACTTCTTATTAAAATTTTGTCTAATCAGTTCATTTTTTCAACCTGTCTCTAACACACTTTATAATTGACATACTTAAAAAAAACATAGATTAAATTAATTTCAACTGTGTTATAACTCAGGCCTTTACAGGTCTCTGCAGGCCCTACTTAAACCACAGTTTAAACAAAACTAAATTATCCAACTTCTACAAAAACACTCCGTATCCCCACTCAAAGAAATACTCTTCTACAGCAAGTGGCTGACTGTACATTGAATTATTGCAAATACCTGGTGAGCTGCTGAGATGACAGTGCTGATGGCTGTTGCAGGTTCGAGACCAGGACGTTCCCGTGAAGCGCAACTACGCCAGGGTGGTTGTTAACGTCAGCGACACCAACGATCACGCCCCGTGGTTCACCAGCCCTTCCTGTGAGGGACGAGTGTATGAGTCAGCAGCTGTGGGATCAGCAGTGCTCCAGGTTACAGCATTAGATAAGGACAAAGGCAAAAATGCAGAGATTGTGTACTCCATCGAGTCAGGTATATCCGCTTCCTTGCATTTTCATCCCGTTGAAGTCGCTGGTGCTTTTTCAGCTGTAGGTGTGTCATAACATGTCTGTGAACAAAAAAAGAGGGGGGCCAGTGCAGGGTTATGTGACATATTCTGGGGGATGTATGGAAGATACAGTCTCAGAGTATTTAAAAAAAACTATAAATATTCATCTGTGTCCTTTAGCTATTTATGTTATCCTCTAGATAGATTTGGCGTATTTTAATAGGAGGGGAAGAAAAAGCCACCTTGGAACATACATTCAAAAGGAGTAATTTTGCTAGAAGTTACAGAATCACTCCATTTAGGTCTAAAAAATGCATTCTATTTTGATATTGTAAGTCTTATTTTTTGTGGCATAGGCAAAGCGAGGATTTGGTGAATAGAGCAAGAGCCTGAGACAAATGCTTTTGTGTTTAATATAATGCAGAAGTAAGGAGCTCAAAAATAACTTAAATATGCATGTACCAAACCCCTAAATTATCCCAGCTTTTAAGGTAAGCTTTCTGATAGGTGCAGCAAAGAAGAGGTTGCTTTCCATACTTCCCTCTGGCTGATTTCAGTAGTGAGACTGCTACCCTATCTTATTAAAATATTTGAGAAATTTCCTAAGAGTTGGTCAGTTTGGCATTAAGACTTCTTCCACATTGCAGGCCAGAAAAAAACTGCTCCTTATTATTGACCTCAGAGTATCTTTCTGAACTTGCCTGCAACAATGTGATTCAAATGGTGGAAATTTTTAATATTAGAAATCAGGATGACATAGATTGAGTTCACTTACCAGACAGAAGTGGCTTTTGGTTCAGTCCATTAAGTCTGAATTAATACAAGTTTGCCATTATCGAGGTACTGAGATTTGTAGATACCATTTTTATTTTATTTTTAAATAAATCCTTATTTAAATTTCCTTGCTTATGTGAAGTAGTACTTTCAAGGTAAAAAATAATTTTAAATGAAAATCCTAGTAACAAGCATAAGAAACTGTATATTAAAGAGAACAACAGCAGGCAAAAAGTTACTCAGTTAGCGTTGCATGCAAAGTGATATGTGCAGATGCTTTTTTTTATTTTACATACATTGCTTTGTAAAGGATAGGAATTACTATTAATATTTTCTTTTTCTTCCCCAAAGTGCTTTTCATATGAAAGCATACTTTAACACTATATTAAAACAAAGCTTTGATTATGATGCTCTGACAAGAATGAATGTTTTTGAAAGTCTCATAAGTTACTTAAACTACATTAGATTTTTCTGTCATTTCTAGAAATATGACATTTACTAAGCTGGACACTAACATTCATGAAATTTTTCTCTTGCCTTTCCCATTTTGTTAGTGCTTGTTCTATGAATGCCAAACAATGGCAAGTAAAAAAGCATGTGCCTGCAGTCTGGAATGAAGTAACATGCTGTTCTCTTCCTTTCTTCTAGCTTTTTGTAGGAGTAAATGTAAGACCTGTAAGGTTTATTTTGTAGGATTGTGATCTACTGGGAGGTGAAAGCATTATAATTCATATTCAAGCAAATGGAAGGAACATTCCTTAAATGCTTGTAATGGCTGTTTAGATATGTAATGGGATATTCTAAGAATGCCACTGTGTTTAGAGTCTCTAAAAAACCCAAAAATATCCAACAAAAAAAAACCCCAACAGTAAAAAAACCCAAACAAAACACAAAACCTCCTTCCTGCCTACTTGTGTGCAGAACTCAGAAGTTTTTTATGATTTTTTTCATGCTGAGATCATGGCTTTAGTAATGTAATTTTTTAGGTAAGCAAAATGTTAAATCTTAGCATATTAAATGCGTGAGTAGAGTCTTGTATGTAGTGTAGTTCACCCGCATATTTCAAAATCTGAAGCAAACAAGTGTTTATATTAAATGAAAGCTGGTTCTTCTCAGCAGGCATTATTTTTCTTCTAATACTATCATAGGGAATAACTTGTCTATGTATTGAAAGGAAGTTAAGAGAGAGGTAACTATTTGTCCAATTCAGAAAGTTTGTTTTTGAAGCAGTGATTTAAACAATACTTGTATAAACAATTAAGATTTACAAGGGTTTGTTACAACCCTTCTTTTTTTTCCTTATCCAAAACATTCCAGTTGTTTTAGATTATAAAATGTAACTTTTATTCCACTAACGTTAACTTCTGAATGTAAGTTCCTTTCAGCTACAGTCAATATTTAAGTTTACTAAAAGAAAATTTTTGCATTTATTTTCAAGGCTTGGATGGCTTTGCTAAATATATTTTATGCAGTAGTTCCACAAGTAAGGTTGGAATTACTGCCAACTCTTGATTACAGAAAACTTCCCAGACAGGCTAACAAATGTTTATCAAGCAAAACTAAGAAACTTTCATAGTGTCTGTGTTCTGTCTATGTCTCTTTAAGTTTAGAGCTAAATAAGCAGTCATCCCTTAAATTCTGTGTACCTCCTTCTTAATTGCTTTTTGTTTCTTCACAGGGAATATTGGAAATTCCTTCCTTATTGATCCCATTTTGGGTATAATTAAAATTGCAAAGGAATTAGATCGTAGCAACCAGGAAGAATACAACCTGATGGTAAAAGCTACAGATAAAGGACATCCTCCAATGAGTGAAGTGACCTCTGTGCACATATTTGTTACAGTTTCTGATAATGCCTCACCAAAATTCACGGCCAAAGAATACTCTACAGAAATCAGTGAGAGTGCCAGCATTGGCAGTTTCGTTGGAATGGTTGCAGCATACAGTCAGTCTTCTATAGTTTATGAAATAAAAGATGGTAATACAGATGATGCCTTTGCTATCAACCCCAACTCAGGTGTCATCGTTACTCAGAAGATGCTTGATTTCGAAACTTTGCCTTTTTATGCTCTAACTGTGCAAGGAACAAACATGGCTGGCTTGTCCAGTAATGCAACAGTTTTGGTACATCTCCGGGATGAGAATGACAATGCACCAATTTTTATGCAGGCTGAATATACAGGACTCATCAGTGAATCAGCTTCAATTAACAGCGTGGTTCTGACTGACAAGAATATCCCATTAGTAATTCGAGCTACAGATGCTGATAAAGAATCTAATGCTTTGCTTGTTTATCAGATTGTTGAACCATCTGTCCGCCAGTATTTTGCCATCGATTCTAGCACTGGTGCCATTCGGACAGTAATGAGTCTGGACTATGAGGAGACAAATATTTTCCACTTTTCAGTGCAAGTACACGATACAGGAATTCCACGTCTGTATGCGGAATATGCAGCTAATGTTACTATATATGTGATTGACATCAATGATTGCCCTCCTGTGTTTTCAAGAGAACTGTATGAGACATCTCTTCTAGTTCCAACTTATAAAGGCGTGAAAGTCATTGGCGTAAATGCCACTGATGCAGATTCAGGCGTTTTTTCCCAATTAATTTATTCCATTATTGAAGGCAACATTGGAGAAAAATTTTCAATAAACGCCAAGACTGGAGATATAACAGTACAAAACACAACTCAGTTAAGAAGCAGATATGAATTAACAGTGAGAGCATCTGATGGCAGATTTGCAAGCACCGCATCTGTAAAAATTAACGTGAAAGAAAGCAAAGCAAGCCAGCTGAAGTTCACACAGAGTTCTTACTCTGCAACAGTGCAGGAGAATTCCACAGAGGCAAGAACAATAGCTGTTGTTACTGCTATAGGGAATCAAATAAATAAGCCTTTGTTTTACCATATTCTCAATCCAGACAGCAGATTTAAAATAAGCCAGACTTCAGGAGTCCTTTCAACAACAGGAATACCATTTGATCGTGAACAGCAAGAATCTTTTGATGTGGTCGTGGAAGTGACAGAGGAAAATAAACCGTCAGTTGTTGCACACATTGTAGTTAAAGTCACTGTAGAAGATGTAAATGATAATGCTCCATTTTTTGTCAACCTTCCATATTATGCTGTTGTTAAAGTAGACTCCGAAGCAGGCCATGTTATTCAGCGTGTGACAGCAGTAGATAAAGATACGGGCAAAAATGGGGAGGTGCATTACTATCTCAAAGAACATAATGACCATTTCCAAATTGATCCCACTGGTGAAATCTCCCTGAAGAAGAAGTTTGAACCAGACACACTAAACAAGGAGTATCTGGTCACAGTAGTGGCAAAAGATGGAGGAGACCCTGCATTTTCAGCTGAAGCTACAGTCCCAGTTACAGTTATGAGTAAAGCTATGCCAGTGTTCGAAAAGCCTTTCTACAGTGCAGAGATACCAGAAAACATTCAACTCCACAGCCCTGTGGTACATGTACAAGCAAACAGCCCTGAAGGACTCAAGGTGTTTTACAGCATCACAGGTGGAGATCCTTTCAATCAGTTCACTATCAACTTCAACACTGGAGTTATAAATGTTGTTGCCCCTCTTGACTTTGAGTCTCATCCAGCCTATAAACTGAGTGTCCGAGCAACTGACTCCCTAAATGGAGCTCATGCTGATGTGTTTGTAGACATAATAGTGGAAGACATCAATGACAATCCTCCTGTGTTTACAGAGCAGTCTTACATTGCAACACTTTCTGAAGCATCTGTCGTTGGAACATCTGTTGCACAAGTGAGCGCTACAGATGCCGATTCTGGAACCAACAGGGGAATTTCCTATCACTTGGTTGAGGATAATAGTGAAAGTCATGACTACTTTCACATAGATAGCAGCACTGGACTCATTCTTACAGCAAGAACTTTGGACTATGAGCAAATTAAGCAACACAAATTACTAATAAGGGCTATAGATGGTGGCATGCTGCCCTTGAGCAGTGATACTATTGTAACTGTGGATGTAACTGATCTCAATGATAACCCCCCTCTTTTTAGCCAGTTGCTTTATGAAGCCAAAATTAGTGAACTGGCTCCTCGAGGACATTTTGTGACATGTGTGCAAGCCTCGGATGCAGATAGTTCAGATGTTGACAGGCTGGAGTACTCCATTCTGACAGGCAATGATCACAAGAATTTTGTGATTAATAGTAAAACTGGCATTATCACCATCTCAAACCTACGCAGACAGACACTGAAGTCACATTATAATCTTAATGTGTCGGTTTCTGATGGCGTCTTCAGAAGCTCAGCCCAAGTCCATATAACTGTAATCAGTGCCAACATGCACAGTCCTGTTTTCAGTCAGAACGAGTATGAGGTTGAACTAGCTGAAAATGCTCCATTACATACTTTGGTTGCTGAAGTTAGAGCAACAGATGAAGACTCTGGTACATATGGCCACATCACTTACCACATTGTGAATGACTTTGCCAAAGACAGATTTTATACGAATGAGAGAGGGCAGATTTTTACCTCTGAAAAGCTTGACCGTGAAACACAAGCAGAAAAAGTAATTGCCATTAGTTTAATGGCCAAAGATCCAGGAGGGAAAGTTGCTTTCTGTACTGTTAATGTGATACTTACAGATGACAATGATAATGCTCCTCAATTCCGAGCAACGGAGTATGAAGTAAATATTGGGTCTGATGTTCCACGGGGTACTTCGGTCATTAAAGTCTGGGCATCTGATGCTGATGAAGGTACAAATGCAGACATCACATATTCTATTGAAGCAGAGTCTGAAAATGTAGAAGAGAATTTAGAAATTGATTCATTGTCCGGTATAATTACTACAAAAGAAAGCTTAATTGGTTTGGAAAATGAGTTTCTTACTTTCCTTGTTAGAGCAATTGATGGTGGATCCCCCCAAAAAGAGTCAGTTGTCCCTGTCTATGCTAGAATACTCCCACCAGAAGTGCCTCCTCCAAAATTTTCAGAACCATTTTATTCATACACTGTTTCTGAGGACATTCCAATTGGAACTGTGATAGATGTTATCAAAGCAGAGCATAATCAGACTTTAGTGTATAGTCTGATTAAAGGGAACACTCCTGAAAGCAACAAAGATGACTTTTTTGTGATTGACCGACAGACTGGGGAGTTGAAACTTGAGAAGAACCTTGATCATGAAACAACTAAGTGGTACCAGTTCTCAGTTCAAGCACAGTATGCAAATGAAGATTATAATGTTGTTTCCTCAGTAGAGGTAAGCATTCAGGTAAAAGATGCAAATGATAACAAACCCATTTTGGAGTCCAACCCATATGAAGCATTCATCGTAGAAAACACACCAGCTGGAACAAGAGTCATACAGGTGAAAGGAGCTGACTTGGATTCAGGACTCAATGGGCAGGTTACTTACAGCTTGGATCCTTCTCAAGAGCTGGACATTGTAGAGTCTTTTGCCATAAACATGGAAACTGGCTGGATTACCACTCTGAAAGAACTCGATCACGAGAAGCGAGACAAGTACAGAATCACAGTGGTTGCATCTGACCGGGGTGAAAAAATTCAGCTGTCTTCTGTGGCTGTAGTTGAAGTTACTGTCACAGATGTGAATGACAATCCTCCACGGTTTACTGCAGAGATTTATAAAGGAACAGTCAGTGAGGATGACCCTCCTGGTGGGGTAATTGCCATCTTGAGTACAACAGATGCTGATACAGAAGAAACCAATAGACAAGTCTTTTATTACATCACAGGTAAATCTTTTTGGGTAATGTCAGAATAACCATTTGAGTGGTGCTGGGATGATGGGAGATACAAGTTAATCTTTGAAGAGATTGGAAAGTGTTTGAAACTAGAGCTGCAAATAAAGAATGTGTGCGTCTTAATATTAAAAACTTTAGTGGGAAAATGAGTTTTAGTTGGCTTTCTTTCAGGTGTGCCTTGCTTAAAATGCCTTTCTCTGTATATTATTTATATATTGAATTTTATTTAAAAAGCTATACTTAGATTAGTGATGTAGTTGAAGAAAAAATGAAAGAAATTTTACGAAATAATAAGCTGTTAGATTGCAGTGGAGAATTTTATTGCTTTTATTTAGCATATATCGTGATACGATGTTTTCAATAATGCTACATGAATTTCTAAATTAATGTTTATGGATTCTGTTGGCCATTGAATTAGTTGTGTGAGCATGTACCAACAATTTCTTCCTGGGAAATGAAGCTGTTTCCTCATAAAGCCACAGACAGTGCCTGCTTATTTGCCTATTTTTTTTTTTTTTGCTTGTTTGTTTGTTTTTAGGTATACATAATTTTGATAGAGTAATAGTAGAAATCTCCATCTTTAAATAAATATTTCTTTTCACATTTCAGGAGGAGATCCTTTGGGACAGTTTGCTGTTGAAAATATACAGAATGAATGGAAGGTCTATGTCAAAAAGCCTCTGGACAGGGAAGAAAAGGATAATTATCTTCTAAATATTACAGCTACTGATGGGACCTTTGCAGCTAAAGCTGTGGTGGAGGTTAAAGTCCTTGATGCTAATGATAATAGCCCTGTTTGTGAAAAGGTAGGAAGAGTCTTGTATCTTCCATTACCAGCTGCTTTCATACATAAAATTCACATTTTCTCTGAAATTGCTTCTCAGGAGACTGACAAATAGCTATTCCTTTTAAACCAGTAACAAAAATTTGGATTACTAAGATAGAATGGTGTCAAATAAAAGATACTTCACAGACAGATTTTTTTAAAAATCCAAAGACAATTCATTGACACTCACTGGGTATTTAAGAGACGTAAGGAGAATTGTAGTACATTTCTTCTATGTTAATTCTTTTCCAAAACCAGTTCTTTTAAGCTGCAGCCATCATAGTATATATGTTCTGTTTTATGAAAGAAGCAAAGCTTTAAAGAAAGCTGAATCCCATTAGTTAAAATGCGTGTGTATTTCCTGTGATAAAAGAGTTGAGAAGAGTCAAAGATTACCCTGCAATTGCAGTCAAGAGCACCAAAAATCTGTAAGCCAGAAATGTTTTCTTGTTACAAAGCTGTCTACCTTTCCAGATTTTATAGTCTGCAAAAAGAGACATAAAAAATAAGGAATGGAAAAAACTCAGGAAGATAGCCCCTGCAAGATGTATTATTGCCTCTTTTGGACTTTTCATAGTTGAACACAGATTTGATATTACCAGGTTGAAGTCTTCCTTTGTACTAGGAAGGACAAATATGCAGTGAATATTGGATTCTTTTTCTCAGTTGATATTTATGTTGGTTACCTCTGTGTAAATGGTTGCAGTTATACGCAGACTGGCAAATCAGTATGTCTAGCTTTTTTTCCTTTTGTTTTCTGCTTTGGTGTTACAAGGCTTAGTGCTTCCAATGTAATGCACATTCCTGACATGGTTGAGCTGTAAGAGTGCTTAGTGCCATTAAATTCTGAATCCTTTTTCTTATTTTTAATCTAATCTAGAAGCTTTTGTGTCATTAAAAGGGCAGATATCAATTTTTTTGTAGATTGAGACAAACCTAGAAAAGATGATCCACCAAAAGAGATAAAAATGAAATTAGCAAAAATTTGTAACTTCTCTTTTGGGAACACATTTCATTATCAGTTAATCAGTTACAAGTGTTTCGAGTTCTGAGCAATGCAGTGATGTTCAAAAGTCCCTATAGTTGCAGTATTAAATACCTTTCTGAATACTCTAATGAATGTAAAGTAATTAATTAGAAAATCATAAGTTCTTTTAATTTTCAGTTATTTCACCCTCTGGTTCACATTGTATGTTATCAAACATTCAAACAGAATATTATTTCCTCTATCATTCCTTCTTCCCCCTCCCCTTTCCAAGCTCTGCATACTTTGTATGTTTAGTTTTTCAATGTAACTTTGAAATCTTGCAGACTTTATATGCTGATTCAGTTCCTGAAGATGCCCTTCCTGGCAAACTGATAATGCAGGTGTCTGCTACAGATGCAGATATTCGTTCCAATGCAGAAATTACTTACACACTGCATGGAACAGGAGCAGAAAAATTCAGACTCACTCCAGACACAGGTAATAATACTTTATTCATTATACGTAATTCCAGTCACCTCGTTTTATAAAATATTTTGCTATTTCACTAAGACATAAATGTCAGTCATTAAAACTTCCCACTAAGGCTTAGTTTGTTGTACAGTGGTTTAAAATGTGAGTTTCTGCTACACAAATACTAATAATTTATTGAATAAAGTCAGGCAAAAGGCAAGTATTTTAATATGTGAGGAACTATAGTGTGAACAGGGTAATTGCCCTGCAGCCAGAAACTTCCATGCTGAAGTGACTGGAATAAAAGTATGCCATAAATTTTGCTCTTTTTATATTCACTGGGGTAGTAGCAATAATGGTTTGTAACTGAAAATATCTTCATTCAGATTCTCTTTGCCATCTTCTGTTTTGGAAAATTAAATGGGATGAGGTTAGATAGAGCAACAAATTTCCTTTCCATTGGAAACACCAGAAGTGCCCCCAGTTTTATTGGAATGAGATTAACTCAAAAGTATAAATGAGATTAACTTTTAACTTGCTTCACTTTGGTCTTCATGACATTTGTGTGTTTTGTATTGTAGCATAGGTCACAGCTATTGCCAAAATCCTGCACTGGGCAGGCTGCAGTAGACAAGCAGTAGGAAGGTAAACAGTATAGAAAAAATTGAACAAGATGAATACAAAAATGTAATGCAAGTAGAAATATTAGAAAACTTCAGTGACAAAATAAAGGAGAAGGACCTTACTTCATGAATTTGGGGGCTTTTTTTTTGGCTTTGAATGTCACCTGTGTGACGTGCTAGAGAATTGTTAGGGCTAGAATACTCACAAAAAGTGTTTCATGATACCTTTTTTGAACTGTTCATAAGGAGACAATGACCACACATAGCAGTAGCCTCTCATGTTTTCTGTCACTTTAGAAATTATGTGTTAGAGTTCTAGAGGTTTCTTTGTAGTAGCAGTTAAGATCTCATAGTGAATGGCTGTGTTTATTCATGGAATGTTAGAGGAGGAAATACCAATAGCTATGGAAGGAATACAACTAAATATCCCAGAAAAACCAGACATGGATTTAACCTTGCATTCTTTTAAAGCCAGAGTTCTAATATTTTAATTTTCTTTGCACAAACACACATGGATTTTTTGCATGTATACACATTCTCTCTCTGCACTATCAGAGAGTTTAACTTCAGCTAATTTCTGTTTCAAGAGCATTAGAAAAAAAATAAAGTGTTTTCGTTCTTAATCTTTTCAAGATGAATGGGAGGTCACTTACATGCTTTGCCCAAAGTGGAGTTCATTAATACAGTACAGCTGTTGACTTAGCCACTGATGAAATTCCTGTAAACAAGGAAATTGTTGTTTAACTTTTCTCATTTTAGGGGAAAACATGTTAGGGCTACTTAAGCCTTGCAACTTGCATCAACTTGTGTGTTATGCTGTTTGTAGGTGAACTGAAAACATTAATGGCACTTGATCGTGAGCAGCAAGCAGTTTATCATCTTCTAGTGAAAGCCACAGATGGAGGAGGAAGATTCTGCCAAGCTAACATTATCCTGACTCTGGAAGATGTGAATGATAATGCCCCAGAGTTTACCACTGATACTTACTCCATTACAGTATTTGAAAACACAGAGCCTAAAACCCTTTTGACAAGAGTGCAGGCAACAGATGCAGATGCAGGTATGCATTCTTTGACTGATGCTTTTGTCATGTTCTCAGAGTAATATTTATTTAGTTTTATCCTGAGAGGTGTCAAGTGTTTCAGTAAAGCTGACAGATGTTCAATACCATTCAGGATTAGACTCCTGAAAGATTTATTTCGGTCTACTAAATCATTTAACACCTGACTTCCATGTGTGAGTAGCTTGGAAGACATCCCTGTGGTGTCTGCAAAAAAGAGGAGAAGGGGGAGAGACAAAATGTGGGATATTTTTAGTGTCATAAGGTATTAATGTTCCGATTGATTAGGTTCATCCTTTTACTCCTAATGTAAGTAATAGGGCTGTCAAGTCATGTCTGTCCATGTAAATGGGAATTCATTATTTTTTGAGTGTGTGCTTCTCAGGCCAGCCATCAATGATCATATCATCAAGAGAATCCTGGTCAGCTGTAGCTTTATATATATTCTGTAAAGATTTTTACTGTCTCTTTATCTTCATTGTTCAGTTACAAATATTTAAGTGAACATGAACTGAAAATGACATTAGGAAGAGTTTGTTCATAGGCTTTGTTGTAAGGAACACAACAGCATAAAGTATTTTTAAAAAATATCTGTGATTTCCACATCTGATCAATTTCTTAATCAAATAGTATTGATGAATAGTTGCCTCAGTCTCCTAAAACAACTGACCCTCTCTGTGCTGTGAGAAAGCTAGGTTGCTCATTTGGAAGATAACTGACAGATGTTTTTATACTTCACTAGTCTTTGAGGTTCTGGAGGATCAAAATACTTGCCCCTAAAGTCTATATGGTTTTTGTTTGTTTTATAAAGAAATGTTGCTAGAAGTTATTTTCCTGTTAATTTTGAGGCATTGTTCTTAAATAAATGCACTGGTTTTGAGTCTAGTTAATTGATAGAACCTAACTCTACCTTATCCTCCTTTGTTGTTACAAACTTGCTAAGATTCTGTTGTTCTAAAGTTATAATTTCATTTATATTAACAATTGTTTCATATTAAATAGTGCTGTAGCAGTTCAGTTCAGAAAACATGGTTCATGTTTTCCCTATGACAGAAAATCAGTGCAGTGAAGCGTTAGCTTAATTTTTTTTGGAAGTAATTCTGCCCTGCACAAGAGCCTTTAACTGTTTCTGAAATTTACTTTTAACATGAATGATAATATTTAGAATGCATGTCTTATTTCTATAGCTATCAGATGGATTATTCTGTTTTTATGTATTTTAACGTCTCCTTCATACTCGAAAATTGTTTTCAAAATGCAGGGTTGAACCGCAAAATCCATTATTCACTGGTGAACTCTGCAGAGGGGCACTTCTCTATTGATGAATTCTCTGGAATCATTCGTTTGGAGAAGCCTTTGGATCGGGAATTGCAAGCTGTGTACACGTTAGCTTTGAAGGCTACGGATGAGGGCTTACCCAGAAGGCTCTCTGCAACAAGTAGTCTGATAGTTTCTGTTCTGGATATTAATGACAACCCGCCCGTGTTTGAGCACAGGGAGTACAGTGCCAGCGTGTCAGAGGACGTTTTGGTGGGAACTGAAGTTCTGCAGATCTATGCTGCAAGCAGAGACATTGAAGCCAATGCTGAAATCACATATTCAATAGTCAGTGGGAACGAACATGGAAAATTCAGCATCGATTCCACAACAGGTAACGGGTTCCAGCTGAATGTACTTCAGGGCAGGCAAGCACGATGCCATACTGACTTCCTCCACAGCTCAACCAGATTATGTATAATCCATGTGCATCATCCTGGCTGTAAAGTTGCTGCTGCTGTCTTTTCACTCATTTTGCCAGCAGGCTTACTAGAGGAGTGCAGTAAAATGTAGAATGGGAACTTTATTTGTTGCTTCTATTTATTGGATTGTTACCTAGACTAGTTTCATTTAGCTGACAGAGAGTAAGACTTTCCTAACTGGAAGTTCCCCACTCTGGGGGCAGGCAGGTAGAAAGACATAGATCTGTAATGAGAAACATGATAGTCTTTCCACAAAAAGTGTCTAATCAGAAGGAATGGCCAGGCTTGGCAGAAGAAGGTTTAGAAATAAAATTGGTTGGGAGGACTAGTATTGGTCCACAAAAGCAGTAATCCTTGGCATTAAATCCATGGCATTAAAGAGAGCTTGGGATAGGAATATTATGTTCAACCATATATCCAGCATGACAGTGGAGATTTTAAGCTTGTATGATAGTCAGATTTAGGTTATGTTGAGAATTTTTCCCTATTAATGACAATTCTTTGTTAAAAATCAATGAACAGCGCAATTTTAGTTTTGTTTACTTATATAGTTCTTCTTCTGGAGCTAATTTCTGGTAAAATTGTTTGGGTCTTGGGCTTTTTTGTTTTGATTTTGTTTTTAACAAGATTTCTACCCGAAAATTAATTCTAATTGACTTTTAGTAGTCAGCTAAATAGTTCAGTAGTTAATTGTACTAGTGTAATGGAATCTGCTTTTTCCAATGGACATGCTGGTACTAAGGTGTAGAAGTACTTTGCCAGATAAACTTAATGTATTTGAAAGGAAAAACTCATGCAGCAAATCAGTGCGAATGCTAGGGACTGCACTATCTTAACTAGCCAGTTAAAAACTCACATTACAAAATGTAAGCCAGAGTGTTTTAAACTGTGAATCTTTTGTGGTAATGGCAGGAATTTTGCATTTTTACTTACACATGTAAAGCCTAATCATTTCACTGGGTAGCTCTAACTTTACAGTGACAAATCAAGCCCTGAAGAAGCTGAGTATTTGTCAGGTCAGAATAAAAACTTGCAACAAATAATATTACAGCAGAGTAGCAGAGTTTGTGTGAGCTTTTTTTTTTTTCTTTCTTCTTCCCTAGGAGCCATTTTTATCATTGAGAGTTTGGATTATGAAAGTTCTCATGAGTACTACTTGACAGTGGAAGCCACAGACGGAGGCACACCTTCATTGAGTGATGTTGTAACAGTGAATATTAATGTCACAGATATCAATGACAATTCTCCAGTGTTTAGCCAAGACACTTACACTGCAGTAATCAGTGAAGATGCTGTGCTTGAACAATCAGTTATTACAGTATGTATTGCTTTTTTATTACTAAATACTCCATCATGATCATCATGCTTTCAGTCTTGAAGGAATAAGTATCCATTTGAAGGTGAACATCAATGAATAGATATTTTGCCACTGAATGAATTGAAAATATGCCTTGAATAAGTTTCAGAACTAGAGACTTCAGATGCTGTGGGAAAGTAGATAATATTTTGTGAAACGTTTATGTTCTCTTCGTGAGACCGTAACTTAACTTTCAGACGAAATTCAGGAAATTAAGAGATGTTAGTATAGTCTGTTGAGATGGCATTTCTCCTGTGAACTTATGAAATTTGTTAGACCAAAAGGGTTCATCTGAAAGGTGCTAGGTCTATTTCAACCTGTTTTAAAATAGACTGTAATCTCCCTTAGGTTATGGCAGATGATGCTGATGGACCTTCCAACAACCGCATTCACTACACAATTATAGATGGCAATCAAGGAAATCCTTTTACAATTGACCCTACCAGGGGTGAAATAAAAGTAACTAAGCTTCTAGACAGAGAAAAGGTGAGTTTTTTGTCATTTTAGGGCAGCTGGGATTAATTTATCCATATAAATGGTCATAATTGATGACCACCATTTTCTTACTCTATTTGTAAATTACCATTTCATGTTCCAAAATTAATACAGCTATAATAAAGGGCAAGCATCTGTTTATATCCATACTTTTGGGAGGAAGAGAAAGGATTAAATTATGAAGGCAAGCTTTACTGGGGGTTGTGGTAAAATAATTCTTCCATTAAACAAAATCTGAGTTTGTTGCTTTTCTCCTCTTCAGTTAATGTTTTAAATTTTTTTTTTTAATTTTTTAGATTTCAGGATATACCTTGACAGTTCAAGCTTCAGATAATGGAAGCCCACCTAAGCTTAACACAACTACAGTTAACATTGATGTTTCTGATGTAAATGATAATCCTCCAGTGTTCTCAAAAGGAAACTATAGTGTTATCATCCAGGTAAATACAAGTAGTGAAGTAGTTAAATCAGTAATGTTATTGGACTGCAAATTTGTGACTTGAATTTTTCTGTATTTTTAATTATTTAAGGTCACCAGTGAGATTGCTTATCAAATAAGTGTTGAGGGTTGTAAAATTCCTGTTTGCACGTTATGTAAAAACTTACATTGCAAGTTGTCAGAATCACAGAATGGCTCAGATTGGAAGGGACCACAGTGTTATCTGGTCCAATCTCCTTGCTAGAGCAGGCTTATCCTGGAGCACATGGCACAGGATTGTGTCCAGACAGTTCCTGAATATTTACAGTGAGGGAGACTGCATAACCTCTCTGGGTTATTTTTCAGATTCTTTGTATGTGTACATATATATATATTATACATTCCATTTATGCATTAGAACAATCTTAGAATCATGGAGGGGTGTTAAAATACATAATGATTTTACCATTTCTTTTTAGCCTTAAGAGTTACTGCTTAGAAAAAGATCCTTTAGGTACCTGACTGTGAAGCTAGTGTTGTGCACCATGGCACATGGGTTAAGCCTTAATTCCCACTGGTCTCCTCTGGGATCAGCAGAAGCTAGAACAAGAGTGGAATTTCATATGGCTGCATACCAATCCTTTGACTAATTTTACACCACAGGATGGTAGCAGTAGGCCACATTCTCAAGTCTCTGGCATGCACTTGCCTGATTCAGAAAACTGCTAAAGCAAAGACAGCAGAGTCAGTGGCTGTAATTCTTCTCTTCCTAAATCCAACAGGAAATAAATGGAAGTCGGCAAAGGAAACCCAAACAGATCTTTGTAGACTAGTAATGCAAATGAGCTCAATCCCTTGTGTCCTTCTGCTGTTTCCTGGCCTGGCACAGTAGTTGAGTGAGGATCCTGATGCACTGTGCCATCCTGACATACCCCTTGTGAGACAAGTTTGCATCATTGGAAAAGGCAGCTTTCTGAAACAGGGCAAAGTGAATATGTACAATATACACACAGCATGCAAGTAAGATGTCCTGGATCTTGCTTTAAAGCAAAACAAAAACAAAAAAACCCAAACAACCAAAAAAACCCAAGCAGCACCAAACAAGATTCATGTTTGTGCGTTGTCAAATGTATCTTCTTTTCCCCAATTACAATCTTTCTTGAAATAAATGTTCATTACTGTGTCTCTTAAACTACAGACTGTGTAGCCAATGTCTATACTATTTCCCTTACTCAATTAAAAAGGAAGACCTCTTTTTTTCTGGTTCATTCATATGGGCCTGCCCTAGTTGAAGATAGCAGAGAAATAGCTGGAGGAGTTACCCAAAAATGCTGGTGTGCCTTTCCTTGTGTATTGGAGATGGATATATTTGGACACAGTAGAAAATGTGCTTAGTTCTTAGGAAAGTCAAATTACTTTGGATGTCCAACTGTCAATATTTGTGTTTTAAAGCAATGGTCTTTGTTTTGCTGAATGGGAAAAAGCTTCAGCGTTTTGCAGTTTCTGATAGCTAAATTGATTTATTCTCTCAGAAACAGACTATTGTTATTAGGAGTTTTTACATCTGTGAAGGGGATAGCATTTTCTTATCAAAATAATGTTTCTACTTTTCTTGCTTTTCAAAGAAGTATGTATATAGAAAAATCTGGCTGATATAGTAGAGCACAAGTATTCTGGCCAAGCCAACATATGTGAGGTGTCTGTGAAACCTCAGACATCCATGTGATGCAAACTTGAAGGGATTTTATGTTGCAAATTTTAAAAGCTGGATTTCATATTTTAACTGGATGATGGCTGTAGCAGCCACAGCTGTAGTCAGGACTCTAATTAGGAACACAAGGGGTCAGATGGAGGAGTTTATTTTTCTAGTCCTCCCAACAAAGGCATTAGATTATTCTTAACAGGTGTTTTCTCTAAAATTCAAATCTTTGTTGACTTGGTAATTAGGCTACAGTAATATTAATTCAGACCAGAAGTGGAAAGTGATAAGTGTCAAGGCTGGACTACCTTCAAAAATACAAAGTTTAAAAAACTGCCTTTCTTTTATGGTTTTTGAGTCTTATTCTCAGAGGGTAGTGGTTTCCCTGAAGCAGTATTGTCATTCTGATTTCTCTTGTACTGATTAACTGGTTTGACAGTAATTTTTTTGGCGTTTCTGTTGCAAGGAAGAAATCAGCATCAGACCATTTCCTCAATTATAACAAAACCAATGTGTATTATTTATCTGTAGGAAAATAAGCCTGTTGGATTCAGTGTGCTGCAGCTGGTGGTGACAGACAGGGATTCTTCTCACAATGGCCCTCCTTTTCTCTTCTCCATCCTGACTGGAAACGAAGAGAGCATGTTTCAGATTACCCAGCAGGGAGTTCTGACCACAAGTGCTGCGCTGAATCGCAAAGAGAGAGATCACTATTTGCTTCATGTGAAGGTAGGATGTTTTTTGTCGTGTTCCTCTTACTGTTTTGCATTGTAAGTATTTAATTAACTTTTCCCACTCTTGTTCACTCCACCACTTGTCTTTCTGTTAAGAGATCCTGACATGCCACGTAGTCATTTGAGGCATGTCCCATGAGGTGATGTCTTCATGGACAAAATCTGTTCGTTTAAATGCTAATCTGCACAGATGCAGTGGGAAGTTCAATTAAACTCACAGTTAGAAGTAAGGTGTAAGTGAAATGTTAACTGGGTGAGTGGTCTTGATAAGCCCTTTGCCTTCTGGTTGGAATGTTTTAAAAACCAGCAGGACACAGGTCCCTTGAGCCACTCACTATTGACTGTAGAATTCCTCTTGCCACTGTTGTTTTGACCCTTGAAGCTGTGTGCTAGGCTAAACCCACATGATGAAAGCAGGGATATTGCGCAACATAGCAGTAATGAAAAATTTTCCTGTAGTACCACATTCTTTCTTAATAGCAATTGAAAACATCTTTTTTTTTTTTTTTTTTTCAAGTCTGGACCTTTTTTCATAGTATTTTCAGTAGAACTTTTTTTCATAGCATTGAAACTTGGAGTGCAGTAGTTTGAGATGTCAGGATCCTGCAGTGGAAACCACAGCATAAAACTCCAAAAATGATCCTGTAGTTCTATAATATAGGCTATGTTTGCCATTGTTGTGCAAAAAGACCAGACCATGTCCAAGGTTACATTAACCTAGATAAGTCTCTCAAATACTTTTTGTAACCTAGTGTGAGAAAAGTTCAAACCAATTGTTTCAATCTTACCTAGTACTTTTAAATTCAGTTAGAAATTAAGCAGCTGGGAACAGAGGATTTAAAACTGGTAGGCTAAAAATAGATGGCCTTAATTCTTAAACTTCATTCCCAGAGTCAGGTGTTAAGAAAAATTCCTATCTTCATTTTCACATGAGGAATTGCTTTCAATCTCCAAATTATTCTTATTGCAGATAATTTATGAGTAAACATACACTTGCAGAATTTTAGAGCATTACTGTTTATAGCAGCATATGCTGAATTCTGTCCACATTGGGATAATTGTGACATATTTACACAAAATCTGTTTTCTTTGGGAAAAGAAGAAGAAATTCACACAGATACTGTAATTTGCTGTTTGAGTCACTGAAATGTTAGTAACCAGGAGCCTTCAGTATAAAGACAGACATAGTTTCATTTAAGTGTAGTTTAGTTTAGGGTTTAAGAATTGGGATAAAAACGGGAGCATATCATGGGAGTATATAATTTCCTCTGTTAGCTATTTTTTCCTCAATAGTCATATGCCAGTTCTCCCAAAGTCACCTTTTTGTTTATGGATGTTTTTCCAGTATGTGGAATCAGTGTATAGTGCAAGATTCATGTGCTTTGCTTGAAATCTTCTCTAAGCAGTAACCAATTTCTGTTCATTTTGCTTTTAAATGTATTCTTATAAATGCACATACAGGCAGTTATGTTTGTTCTGTATAGACTGTTAACACTGACTTTGTCATATTTTATGATTTTGCTGCACCTTTGGCCCTTCCTTATGTGCCTGACTTTCCTTAAGTGTGAGACACCTGTCTAACGTCTTCCTCTGGGTGGAATCTTGCAATTCTCTCATTTCTAAGCCACTTTCTGCTCTCTAGCCTGCTTGTAAAAAGCCTGCCAGTACTTCAGCTACCTTGTCTTCAGCACAGCAGCTGAAAAGTGCCTTTTTATTAGGGAATGAATATGGGCTATTTTAATGGCATCCAGTAGCTAAACAAGTGTTTTAAAACAAATGTGCTCATTTAGAACAAACACTTCTCAGAGACTGTAACTCATTAAAGCAGACTCTTTTTTGTGTGCTGTACTACCCAATCTCAGTATTTTGGACTCATCTAATCTGTTGATTTCCAAATTTCTCGACTGGATTCTTGAAATATATCACTGTCTCTTAATTGCCATTTGTCATTTTACACTTTGCTAGCTTTTTTTCAGTAGATATACTGCTATTGTTTGCTATTATCTTATGATCCATGGGTATGAAGGCATCCAAGGCTAAAACTAACATTTCCCTATCACAAGACTCCAGTTCCAGTGATACACACAAAACTATAGGCATGGCTGTTGAGGTAAAACATTCTTTCTCTGTTCATTTAAAATAATATTTTTTAAAGTCTTTAGGAAGGCATTTTCTCAAGTTTGCATTATGTTTAATTTCTGCATTTTGATCTTGGAAATCACAAGCTAATGACTGTGTGTGATCCCCTGATACTAATTTTCAGTTTTTAACTGACCTTTGCTGGTGTGCTTTTCAGTATTGACAGCTTTCACCTTAGTTGCTTTCTGAATGGATTGCCAAGGTAGTGATGGCTTTAATTTGCAGGCATACTTTCATTTGAAAAAGCTCATAATCAAAAAAAAAAAACAGTAAAATCATACAAACTTTCCCCATACACACTCTACACACAGCAACTACCTCCAAAAGACTTTATTTTTGTCATTTTAATAGAAATAAGGTTTTTTTTTCTTTTCCCAGTGGTCACCTTTTATGGGCATACCACTCGTATTTGCTTGTCCTCTCTCCAAAGGAAATAGATTATCCATTAACAAATGTCTCTCAGCATTAGTGTGCAAAATCTTCAGCTATGAGTCATGCAGTCCTTTGTGCCACACTCTGAAGTCTTCACAGCACAATTTTAAATATCTGCACTATTGAAAAACAATTTCTCCTGGGACTCTTCTTTCCTGCTTGCTGTCCATTTGTTATAATTTTGCTTGTCCGTTTGTTTTGAGCCTTTTCTTGTTTCCCTTGGGCATTTCTTTTGTAGCTAACCTGCCTGCCTTGTCTCGTTTCCAGGCAGAGATCTAGGCAAAGCAAAACTTTGCCAACTTGAGCTAAAGGTCTCGTTATTTATTTGGGTAACTGGAGGACAAGTTTCTAGCCGTGCCTGTCTTTTGGAGTTAACAGAAACAGATGAAGACACGTAGTTCACGTAGTGAGAGATGCATTAACTTTTAAAAATGCCACGTTTATGTGCCCATCCATAGATAATCTTGTGCCTTACTCCTCTTTTGCTTAAATTTGTATTAAAAAATCAAAAGCAGCCTCTGCATAGATCTTCAAAGTGTACTCTGTAAAACTATTGTAAAACCTTTTAGATAATGCAGAGCATCTTCTACTTTTTGAGTCCTGTGTATCCCCTCTGTACCTTCACATGTCTCCAATTCGTCTTTAACTATTTCTTCAGTGTCACATTCAATAACTGGGAGAGAGTTCTGGAAAAAGGTAGATGAGAAACAAGAGGTGAGAAATCAAAGGAAAAAAAATGAACCCAAGGGAACGCTCTTTAGTCACTTTTCCACTCTTTCCTTTAGTGTCTTCATACAACAACAGTGTATGTCTTTGTTCAAAAGGGGTGGAGAATAGGGTGTTCAGAAAGGCTTTAAAAATTGAATTAGGCTGATACAGTTCAAGATAGTTGATTAACTGTCTGAAGAAAATAGCATTACAGGTACCTACCTCTTTTTCCCCTCTCTGTGACCAAAAATCACGAAAGGCACCATAATTAATTGTAACTTTCTGCATGCATTTTTTTCCTTTTGAAGTACTGTTTGGCACAGTGCACTTAGTTTGTCTTCCAGACCACCTCCTAACTGTAGTGAAGCATGTTGTACATTTTTAGTGCATGACTCATTTCAAGTTTGTAATCTTGGCATAATTGATATAAAAAAGCTTCAAGCACCATCTGCTGTCTGAAATCAGCTACTGTGCCTTTCCTCTGTGTTTGCTACCAGTGTTAATAGCTTCCTGGCATTTTCAGGTAATAAGAGAACTGTAGGCTTTTAATCTTGGATGAAGTGAAAACATGTTTGTGTGCCTGCTTATATAAGCTTTTTAAATTTTCCATGTTAGCTTTTGCCTTAGGAATTGTTACAGAATTTATGTAAAGCGTTTTCATATAGGACTTTTTGGTGAGTTTTTTTTTTTTTGGTACAAAAATACAGCTCTACTGTATACAGTATGAGTATCTACAGTAGAATTTGAGATAAAGCAGAAATGTAAATCTGTCCTCATCTTTTCTTTAGGTGGCAGATAATGGAAAACCATCGTTGTCATCTCTGACTTACATTGATATTAGAGTTATTGAGGAAAGTATTTATTCTCCAGCAATACTGCCTCTGGAAATCTTCATCACAGCCTTTGGGGAAGAATATTCAGGTGGTGTCATTGGAAAAATTCACGCAACCGATCAAGATGTTTATGATACCTTGACATACAGTCTGGACCCCAAAATGGAATCCCTGTTCTCTGTTTCCAGTACTGGTGGCAAACTAATAGCACATAAAAGGTTAGATGTAGGACAGTACCTCCTAAATGTCACTGTTACAGATGGAAAATTCACAACTGCAGCTGATATTGCTGTACACATCAGACAAATCACACAAGATATGTTAAATCACAGTATCACAATACGCTTTGCAAACCTGTCCCCTGAAGAATTTATTGGTGATTACTGGCGCAATTTCCAGAGAGCACTGAGAAACATCTTGGGCGTGAGGAGAAATGACATCCAGATCGTTAGTTTGCAGCCTTCTGATCCTCCTTCTAATCTGGATGTCCTCCTGAATATTGAAAAGTCTGGCAGCTCTCACCACCCAATGAGAATTTTGCTCCACAAGATAAACTCTTCTGTGCCTGACCTGGAGGAGATTTTAGGTGTCCGGATAGTTGATGTCTTTCATAAGCTCTGCGCAGGCCTAGATTGCCCTTTGAAATTTTGTGAAGAAAAAGTATCAGTGGATGAGAACGTCATGTCAACCCACAGCACAGCCAGGCTGAGTTTTGTCACTCCTCGTCATCACAGAACAGCAGTTTGTCTTTGTAAAGGTAAGAAACACAGTAAGGAAAACTGTATCCTTGAAAAGATTATTCTGGTTTTAAAAAGCAGCAATCCACAGGTGGAAATTTATATTACAGGGCAAGATTAGAAATGTTCTGTAACTCTCTCCATAATATTTGCATAATTTTATTCATAGTAAAGAGTAATTCTTTCTTATCTCATTTCCTCATTTCAAGAGTTTACATAATACAAGCTTATAGGAGCAGATATTTATTTTTTTTATAGCTACACCTTCATTTTCCATTTTATGAAAGAAGTTAATTTTTTGTTGTTGTTGCCTATCTTATATTGATGGCCATTTTCAGTCTTGTGTGCACAAAGGTAAGTTCCTGCAAAGTACCTGAATACTTCCTTGTTTCTGCTTAGAGGAGTGGCCCACTCAGTTTCCAGACTTGTTTGGGAATGAGAGGGTAATGTGGGAAATAAATATTCATTAAAATATATGTAAGTATAAAGATTGTGACAGGGGATTAATTTGTCTTTATCTCTGAGGATAACAACATTGCTTTATAAAATCAGGACTTAACCTTGCTGGGTGAACTTGCACATATGAAGTAAATATTTAAAGCCCATTCCTTTTCTGCCTCAAACACAGACATGCTTTTCTCTGCTCTCCCCAACCTCCTCTGTCTGTGTTTAATATCTACATGTTGGGTTTTGTGGTGAAAGATTCTCATGGTAAGCTTTAAACTACAACACCAGTTTCCCAATTTTTCCAATTGAATTGAGTAATCAAGAGAAGGATGAGCATCACCCACTCTGTGTGCTGTTTGTCTAGTCTGTGCCAGTCATGCCCCATAACTGTCATTCACTTCCTTGTCTGATAGTTAGCAATATCATTTGGGGTGCTTTCAGCTGCTATACTCAAGAGTCCCTTTTCACAAAATACCATCACCACCAACAGAAAATAAATAATGGATTTGGTTTTACAGAAGGGAAATGCCCCCTGGTGAACAGTGTGTGTGAAGGAAACCCATGTCCTGAAGGTACTGAATGTATAGGAGATCCAAAGGAAGGAAAATACACCTGTGTTTGCCAAGACAGCAAAGCTGGACAATGTCCTGGTAAGGAATTAACTCTAAAAAACTCTGTGCAAAACTATATTACTTTCCAAATATAAATTTGATTCCAGTCCTGTGCTAATACTTTTTATGCTTTTCTGTGTTCCTAAGCATCAGCTGGCTCTGCTGTGACATTTACTGGGAGCAGCTATGTGAAATACCGTCTCATGGAAAATGAGAACAAAGAGGAAATGAAACTGACAATGAGACTTAGAACTTACTCTGCTCATGCGGTTGTTATGTATGCTCGAGGAACAGACTACAGTATCTTAGAGGTATATTAAAATCTCCTAGTGCATATCTCCTCCTTTCTTCCTACCATCCTCTTACTATTTGTGTGTCAGATTAAAAGGTGGAGTCATAACATCTCTGTAGAATTGTTATAATTGAAAATTGCCTTAAAGGTAAGGATGTGTTACACATCCAGGTGACAAACTTGTACAGAATTTTTTTAAAGTGTAAACCAAAGCTTCCTGAATCACATATTTTAAACTACTTTAAATTTATTTGCTTCTAATACTGAAGTCCTACAGGAAAAGTTACTTAAAGGACAAGATGAAAGGTATTGAAGTATTGTAATATTTTTATTATGATCTGTGACTGCTTTACTGGAGGAACAAAATGTACAAAGTGTACATTTCAATTAAAAGAACCATATAGCATAAATCACAGTTGCTGTGACTGGAAAATGGTGGTTTTAAACTGCTTTTTATGAACACCACCATCATCCTGTCTCTCCAGCAAACATAAACTTTTATAGGCATCAATATTTTACACTCTTTAAGTGTGCAGACCACTTATTGATGTTGTGGCTTTCCTCTGTAGATCCATCATGGAAGACTGCAGTATAAATTTGACTGTGGCAGTGGACCTGGGATTGTCTCTGTTCAGAGCACTCAGATAAATGATGGCCAGTGGCATTCCATATCTCTTGAAGTGGATGGAAACTATGCACGACTTGTTCTGGACAGGGTGCATACTGCATCTGGTACTGCTCCTGGTACACTGAGAACACTAAACCTAGACAATCACGTGTTCTTTGGTGGTCATATTCGTCAGCAAGGTACAAGACATGGTAGAAGTCCTCAGGTTAGCAATGGTTTCAGAGGCTGTATGGATTCCATTGTACTGAATGGACAAGAGCTGCCCCTGAGCAGCAAGCCACGAAGCTATGCACACATGGAAGAGTCGGTAGATGTCACTCCTGGATGCTTACTGACTGCCACAGATGGCTGTTCAAGCAGCCCGTGTCAGAATGGAGGCATCTGCAACTCACTGTCAAATGGAGGTAAGCTGCTCTTTATTCTCCTGCTTTTAGTTTTCAAAACTGCTTTTCAACTTCTCTGCTTTGACAGACAAAACCACTTAATTCTGCGTAATTTTTGGTTTGCCAGAGTTGTAGAAGGTCAGCTGTTGAATAGGTAGAAAGACTGTGTGTGCCTTCTAAATTCAACTGCTTGGGGTATGAAGTAGACAAAGTCCATCTGGCAAAGTGGGAATTTAATCTTCAGTGCTGACATCTGAGGTCTATCCTCTTAACTGCCTACTTTGGAGTCTCGAAAAATTCTGAAATCATTGGGACAGCTTGTATTTTGTGAGAGAGATGGAAATTACCTTCAGTCATGTTTAAGGAAACTCTTACTGTTACACTTTGTCTCACCTACCGATAAAAACTTTTTCTTTTCCTCATCCTTTCTCTCTTGTAACAGGTTGGTGGGCAGGGAGGAATTTGTCTTAAACCTGTAAGTGGGCAGGGAGGATTTTATCTCAAATCTGGTAAAAGCCGTGTGCATCTTTCAAAAAGACTGTATTTGATTTCAGGTTACTACTGCAAGTGTGCACCTTTGTTTATGGGAACTCACTGCGATGTAAGTGTCAACCCATGTGCTTCCAACCCCTGCCTTTATGGTGGGACTTGCATCCCAGTCAGTGATGATTTTATCTGCCAGTGCCGTGGACAATACACAGGTCAAAGGTACGTTTGTGTGGTTCATTGTATCAATGGACCCCTTAGAAAACAGGGTATTAATGTAACACTTTTTCTGTTTCCTCTATCTCTTTCCTATCTAAAGTTCAGACTTTGAGACACGCTGGAGCTGGCTGAAGTTAACAACAGCCCCTATGTTACAGCTCTGAATCCTACATTACAAACTCGCTTGCAGTAAGGTAATGTTCAGCTGGTTTTGTTTGTTTTACCTCTGCAGATGCCAGCTGGGTCCATATTGCAAAGACAATCCTTGCAAAAATAGCGGCAGATGTATTGACAGTTTGGATGGACCTGTTTGTGAGTGTGAAGCAGGCTTTCGTGGAGAAAGGTAGGTAGCGTTCCACATATATTGAATTTTAGTAGTATTAATTAACAGTTCAAACTGGTTGAAATCTGGGATGTTGATAAAATAGCAAAATGCAAGTTAGTGTGCAGTAATTTATAATAAATGCATCTAAAATTGTTGAGAACAAGACTGCAGCAAAGACTACTGATGTAAACTAAACATCACTGCTGTGCTCTGTTTCTGGTAGGTGCCTGACTGATGTGGATGAATGCATGGAAAACCCGTGTCTCAATGGTGCCCTTTGTGAGAACACTTACGGTTCATATCAGTGCAACTGCAGCCATGGATTTGGAGGCAAACACTGCACAGACATTGTTCTTAACAAATACGTTTCAACATCTTGGAACATCGGCTTAGCTGAAGTGATTGGGATTATCGTTTTCATCGCAGGAATCTTCTTGTTAGTTGTGATTTTTGTTGTTTGCCGCAAAGTGGTAAAAAGAAAGAAGAAACACCAGCCAGAGCCTGAAGACAAGCAACTGGGAGCTACGACAGCCTTCTTGCAAAGACCGTGCTTTGATGCAAAATTGAATAAGAACATCTATTCTGACATCCCACCGCAGGTTCCTGTTCGTCCCATCTCGTACACTCCGAGCATTCCAAGCGACTCCAGGAACAATCTTGACAGGAATTCTTTCGAGGGGTCTGCTATCCCTGAGCACCCCGAGTTCAGTACTTTTAACCCAGACTCTGTACACGGTCACCGCAAAGCTGTAGCGGTTTGCAGTGTTGCACCAAATTTGCCACCTCCACCTCCCTCCAACTCGCCTTCGGACAGCGATTCAATACAGAAACCCAGCTGGGATTTTGACTATGACAGTAAGAAATGTTCTTATTTTTCACTTTCCTGTTAAACATGTGGGCTGGTACAATTTTAATATGACTGCAGTCTCTGTCTATACCTCTTGGGAGTGCAAAAGGCATTATAACTTTACTGGGTTTTGTTTCTGACCAGCCTTCATGCTCTGCTAAGTTTTGTAAAAATGCGCAGATCTCAGTTCTAAATTGTATTGATTCTTTAATTTAGAATCTGTTCATTGTCTCACTTGAAACTTTTTCTTTCAGCTAAAGTAGTAGATCTTGACCCCTGCCTTTCTAAGAAGCCTCTGGATGAAAAGAGCTCCCATCCTTACAGTGCTAGAGAAAGCATGTCTGAGGTCCAGTCTCTCAGCTCCTTCCAGTCTGAATCATGTGATGACAATGGTATGTAAAATGCAATCATTCTGTACTGCTGCTGATGTTCATTTGTTCTGTCTTTGCATCTGTATCTCTTAGTAACAATAGGATTTACATATATTGAATATATATTAAATAGTAGCTTATTTAATATATATTTGTATTTACTTATGTTAATACCCAGATCTGTTAATTTTTTAAAAATATTTTACCTATCTCTACACCAACTGTTAATTAGTTTACCTTAAAATTATATATCATCATTTTGCTGTTAGAATATTGCAGTGAAAATGTGGCTCAAGTTGCTCAGAGCCTTGTGTTTAAAACGTGTTTGTTAGAATTGGGTAAACTCTTCTAGGTTATCCTTAGTTATCACCTTATGCAAGAATACAGTGAATTTAAAAAACGGCCTCTGCACAAATATAACGTTCACTTTGCTGTTCAGCTCTCAGTAAAAAGCTTTCTGGTGTTACAGTTTCATTTGTTTCCTTCTCTTTTTCTTGCTGCGACCTCAGCTCCCATATGGATCAGATCAGTTCTGAGTGAGAGCAGAGTTTAAGGGACTGCTTGTAAGTTTGATTACTTTAGTAATGAAGGAAACTGCACAAAAAGGAATTTTGTTATAATAGAACAGTATATTTGGCTTTCACCATGATTGAAATGAATTCATAAAAACATTTCATACATTTAAAAAAGCCAATATAAAAATATACAAACATTTTGATCACATCTCAAGTCCATCAGAATATAATCAGCATACATATTTGTGGGTTTGATTATTATTAATTGGATGTCTTTTCCATTGTGATGACAGATGCTTTTATAGTTGATATGAATGCATCTCTGTATTCAGAAACATGCCATACTGATTGGACAAAACCACAGTTGTCTCATAACTTAATTTGCTAAGTTAAGATGTACTTTGACTCTTTATTCCACTTTCTGCTTTTGTCTCTGCCTCGTAAAAAAGAGCTTGAAAACTCCTTTAGCTTAGGAATAAAGAACCTTCTGCTTCTTAATGAAGCAGAGTAATTTGTTATTAACAGCATGAAAAAAAAACCCCATCTGGTTTAATGATTGGTGAAAGTAAAATGGTATGCTTACAGTCCTCTTCATTTTATCAGTAGACCTGATACCAGCTTTTTGTCCTGTGGTTTTAAGTGTTGTGTTGTATATGTAGTTCTCCCCTCCTCACTGTCTCAGATGTTTAGTATATTCTTTTTCCCATTTCCTGTCATATATTGATTACTCATTAATATATCATTTTAAGAGAAATAGTTGTAGCATCATAGATACTGTTCCTTCCTTCCATTTTGGTAGATTCAGAATTTATTAGCTTGATATTTAATCCCTGAGCTGTCCAAATGAGTTGCATGTGCTTACTTTATTTTACCCTATAAGAACAAATCTTTTTCCATTCCAAAACTATCTTGAGAGAAAGAAGACGTAAAAAATACATTAATTTAATTTTTTGTTTGTTTGGTTTTTTTTTAAGTAAGCATGTAACAGCCTGGATTTGGTATTCCTACTGTGATGTGTATGTACTTCATACAAAACTTAAGTAGATCAGTAACAGAAATTTTCAGTATGTATTTTTCATATTCTATCCTTCTAGTTCATTTCAGGGAAAATTTCTTTCCCATCATTGGTAGGGAAGCAACATAGTTTACATTTTTAAAGGAGAAGTCTAATGCAATAATCCTTAATTCACCCAACACAAGCCTTTTGAAAAATCTAGTTTGTTGCTATGTAGATAAAGTATTATGCAAATTAGTATATTTAGGCAACATTTCAGAAATTTTAACTGAATTTAAGCAGCCTTGTGCTCGTGCAAGATGTACCACGAGCAGTTACAAGTACTTTTGTATGTTTAGCAAGAATAAAATTGAGCTTTTGATATGTGTTTTATGTATTACATGCAACTGCTTTCTAGACTGAGAGTCAATGTGTATGTGCACCTTGCTCTATAAAATAGTTAGGAACTGAAATTTCACAGTGTTGAGGGGGGGTGTTATGTGTATCTGTATGCTGTTTAAAGTGATACTAACTATAGGTTTGTTTTAATTTGCTCCTTTTATACCTTTTACAAGCTTCCATAGTGACTGTAATACACCTTGTCAATGCTGTTGTTGACTCGGTGGAGAAAGAAGGTATATACATGTTTTCATATTTATTTACTGCTTTGGCAGCATAATGCACGTTTGTCTTCTTGCATTGTCCTCTAGTCATGTAGTCCTAGACAGATGCAAGTTGTAAAATCTTGTTTACTTAGACTTTCTGATAAGTTATAGCAAAAAATATGTTTATATTGTATATCTGTTAATACGTTCTTGCGAATGCTGTAGATGCCTTGTGAACAGGTTTCAAAGTGTGTTTTCTTAAGAAAAAAAGGATTGGCATAAAAAGATCTTGGTGCTTACTCTCTTCTGAAAATACTCATAATAAAGCTGCCAGCAGAATTGAGACAACATCAAAGGCAAATACATGCAGTACTGTAGATGAAACAGCAGCAGCCTCCGCTTCCTTTTCTTCTCCCACCCACACCTGTTGATACCTTGTCCAGCTGAGCAGAATCAAAGTGGTCTGGTATCAGTACTCACTTCCTTGGTCTTCAGATCAATCTGTCTCTTAAGCAGAAAAAATTTTTTTTTTTGTTCTTCAGCTGAGTTACATTACCATACACATCCTCCTCACTTTAAGTAGTTTGTTACTATGCAGCCTTACAACGGTGCCTAAAATGTGTTTGGGTCTATGCACACACACATACATTTGTGTGTGTGGTATGTATTTGGAAGTTAGAAAGAGACAAGGTAGGCATTTTCAATGGTATTTTATGTCATTTCTGCTAACATTTAAGAACTAACCACTCTGGGAAACACAAACTCTTTTCAAAATAATAGTAGTAATAAAGTGCCAGTGAGTCTATACAAATGCTAACTGTTGTTTTAATTGACTAA
This sequence comes from Phainopepla nitens, assembly GCA_013400175.1. NCBI lineage: Eukaryota > Metazoa > Chordata > Aves > Passeriformes > Bombycillidae > Phainopepla > Phainopepla nitens. The sequence goes on from VXBQ01010962.1 coordinate 385,934, forward strand.
ACAGTACTTTCAGTTCCAGTAAAAGGCAAATGATTCACTCTGTGACCATGAGTTTGCAGAGGTTTCTTCTGAAATAACATCCAGCCTATGCTTCATATTTCTATGAAAACCACATAGAAATCTGTGGTTTTTCATAGAAATTCTGTGATACAGACTAGGAAACATTATGTTTTTTACTAAGTCCTACTTAAAATGAAGCCATTGTAAGAACATAAAATCGATTATAGTAGCTAAAGTACACCCTTTTTAATTTACACAGACACACAAAAGAAAGTAGACAAATGCAAGGACTTCCAACTACTTGGGAGTATTTCATTAATGAGAGTGCCATTTCATTAATGTGTACCTGCCTCAGTGCAGAAAAATTGCAATGCACAGGACTTGGAAATGGGAGAATTACAAGTCTAAAAGAGGCCAGATCTACCAGGGGACATATTTAATAACTGATTCAGGTTTTCTCTAAGATTTTAATTGTAGAATCTAAAAATCATAGATGTAGTTCTCGAGTCAAAGATAATAGTATTGCTTGGTGTTTTAGTATCACCATAAGATAAATACAAACATCGTAATGCATTGCAGTAGTAGAGAGATTAAATATGTCCTACTCAGCTGCTTCTTAACATTTGAAAGTTTCTGCTGTTAATAGGCATTTCTTCTTTCAGTGCATCTTAGGTAAAGAGTTCTGCTCTTGAGCACCCTCAGGAGGGTGTCAGTTCAAGCAGCAGAAATCCTTAACTCAGGCCTGCAGCAAGGTTGTGTTGTGGGACAGAAGGTCCTTACCTTTAGTTTCCCCAAGTGTTTCTGTCCAACAGGCATCCTGGAAGCATGAACTATAGCTAATCTCATAGTAGGACAGTTTCAGGTCTGTATTCTCTGCACTGCTTCTCAAGCTGTACCTTGATGCAAATCAGTGATGCTGAGTGCAAGAGAAAATATAGCTCCAGTTTAGCAGATGTCACATAAAGATGGGCACAACGGTTCTAGTTTGTGTTTCTGTCATTTATGTTAAAGAGTCTTTGCCTCAGAAGAAGAGGAAAACCAAGATCTCTCCTTTCCTTGGTAAAAGTGCTCTAAATCATAAAGCCTGTTGGCTTTAGTTTTGCACCTGATTCCCCAGGAAAAATAAAGAATGTTTTCTTCTAAGCAGACTACTGATCTGAACCTTCTCCTGGAGTTGAGGCTAGAGGTGTTTTAAGAGTCTCAGAGCTCAGACTGACATCTCCATTAGTGTGAACAGTATTTTTCTTGTCTGGGCTAGGCAAGCTTAAAAAAATAAGAACTTCTCTCTGAAGAGTCAACCTCTGTCACTTCAGTCTTCCAACAGATCAAAGTATGAATTCTTAGGAGAGGATTCTGCTATTAGGATAGGCTTTGCTCATCCTTAGAGATTTTTAATAGGGAATATAGATCCCTGAAGAGAGAAAGGTTTAATATTTGTCAGATAACACAGGGCAGTTCTCTGCTGAGTGTGAGTGGCTGGAATTGCTGTACAAAGGGAGGCAGGTTGCCCAGTGCTTTCTGTATGGAAACCAGACACTAAAGGAAGAGTTACCCTGATACTCAAGAGAAAGTGTAAGTGCCAATAGATGGAGCCATGTATCAAAACACAAGGGTAGATACAAGGAAAGAAAAAGATCAGATCAAGTCCTGTTACCCTGTGGAGCAGAAGTCCTGAATATACTGACAAGGATTTCAGTAAACTCCAGACTGCAGATTTTACCACAAGACAGCTATGTCCCAGCTGGGCTGTACATTAATTCAGTAGCTGTCCTGCAGTTCAAGTCTTAACAAATAATGAGCCCAGGAGAAAATTTTTTAAAAAGCCAACTTTATTGGACAAAAGCAGTGAATGTCAGTGACTAGTCATTGTTTGTCTTCATATTGGTTCTACTATTTGAATCCTAACTACAGATGTTTTCTCCTTTTTCTTCTTATTCTGCCACCTAAAGACTCTTTTGCTGTTCCTGACCTCAGCAATTCAAGAGGTGACTTCTGCATGCAGTTCATTGATGTTCACCAAAATATTTCTGTTAATATTTGGTTTTAACACAGACTTACTATCAGTTGCTTGCTGTGCATTTTGTCTGCAGTGAATTCTCTTTACTAGATTTGCACTATGTTACAGTAGTGAGTTTTTTAAAATTGGTATTCAGATGAGAGAAATTACTGGTTTTTAGTTAGTTTAGGTTTCCAGCAGACAAATATTAACTTATTCAAAGGGAGTTTGCAAGAGAGGATCAAGTCCAGTCATTTTTTGCATGATTAAGCTTGATTTTCCTGTAGTTTTGTTCCTGTAGTTGAATGTGAAATGTCTTGACTAATCACAAAAGATTTTTATCAGAGGTGTTTCTGTAGAGCTAACAGCATTTTGTGAAACTAACTTTATAATTTGCTTGAGTGGCAGAGTCACTTTAAATGGTCTGAATATGTTACCAAATAGAAATTTGCTTCTTTTATGTAAGAAAGTCATGGGCTGTATATGCTAATTATTCTTAAGAAAAACAGGCTGTTCTTACCACCCTAACTAATTACTCAGCAACAATTAAGTATTTAGCTGCACCAGGTAGGGTGTTGATTCTTTGCTATCCAGTGAACAACTGTGCATTGTGACAGCACATTCCCTAGGTGACCACAGCTCTTCCCCTGTTAGGTGTGATTTGTGAGAAAACGTAAAAGCTCAAGTGTGAGTGATGCACTGTCTCATGCATGGCCTAAAGTTTGTGTTAAATGTCTTTTGTGCAACCAGGGCAAACTGCTGATTAACAAGTAGTGTCCTAATCACAGTGATTGCATTGTCTTATTACATGTGTTGATTTCTCAGTTCTTGAACACAAGACAGTAATACTGTTTGGTTTTTTTTTAATTAACTTTTCAGGTTATCACTGGGATACATCAGATTGGATGCCAAGTGTTCAGTTGCCAGGTATCCAAGAGTATCCAAATTACGAAGTGGTGGAGGAGTCAGCTCCCCTCTACACAGATCCAAATGCCATCGATACAGACTATTACCCTGGTGGTTATGACATAGAAAGTGATTTTCCACCTCCACCTGATGACTTCCCTGCACCCGACGAGCTTCCACCATTACCGCCTGAATACAGCGACCAGTTTGAGTCAATACAGCGACCCAGAGACATGCCAGCCGTAGGTAGCTTGGGTTCTTCTTCTACAAGGAGCAGGCAGAGATTTAACCTGAACCAGTACCTTCCCCATCACTACCCTGCAGACATGTCAGAACCCCAGGCCACACCCAGTGGCGGCAGCTACCGGGAGCCATACGCGCCGTACTCGCTGGGGTTCAGCCAGGACTTTGAAGCCCCCGCTGTGGACAACATGTCCATGTCTGTGTACGCCTCCACAGCCTCCTGCTCGGATGTGTCAGCGTGCTGTGAGATGGAGTCTGAAGTCATGATGAGTGACTATGAGAGCGGAGACGACGGTCACTTCGACGATGTGAAAATTCCCCCGCTTGATTCCCAGCAACATACAGAAGTCTGACACGCTCAACAAAAGTGCCTGGACTCTAACAAACTTTATCAAATCTAGAACAATTTTCAAGAGCTTTTTTTATTTTTCTTTTTTTTCCCCCCAGCCACGTGAATGCTTTTGTTTCAGTGAGCTAAACTGGCATGGCAGCATTGGATCATGCAATTCATTTCACTAAGTGAACCTCTTTCCCTTTCCTGACCTACTGTATTTGAAAAGTTCCAAGATTTCCATTGGCTGTGCCATTTTTGAGCATCCTTTATGTACTTACATTGTTCTTTGTTTTAAAAAAAAATTTGCATACCACTTCTCCATGTTAGCATGATACATATTTATATAGATCTAATGCAGTTAATTTTCTCCTACTTTTTGTAAATTTTATGTACAGTTTTGATTTTAATAGTTTTAACTAGATTTTTGTAGATATTTTGTGAATTTGTTTTCCACTGAAACTAGTGGTGTTACTGTGCCATTAAAAATGAGCACCCTGACTGATTATAATCAGGGCATCACTGTATGTATTCCCCTGAAAAACTAAGGTTTGACATTTCATTGTAAAACATTCAACATATTCACACAATTTCAATTGTACATACATTAGATCTGATATTTTTCTGGGTCAGCTATATGGAAATGTCTTAAATGGGTTGCTGTATTTTAGAACTGTAAACATTTTTTTCCCTTCTTGGAAAGTGTGTTGGGGACCCTCTGCATACCAGTTTAGAACCAAAACCACCATGACACAGTTTTTATAGTGTCTGTATATTTGTGATCCAATGGTCTTGTAAAGGTTTTTACTGAAAATTACATTAGCCAGTCTTTCTTACTGACAATAAATTATTAATAAAATACTTTAGCTTTGCTCTGTGTATCTCTATTATATAATATACCATTGACAAAGCATTCAGTGCAGCATTTTTTAAGTCTGTATATGTTTTGTACTGTATTAAGTTACTTGCTCCAAGCAACTCGTTTTCCTCTCCTCCGAAATCAGCCTGCAGCTGTGTTAGAGATGCTCACGAGATGGCAGTGTGTGTCTGCTTAATGGTGTTTTTCAAAGTAAATTGGGCCAGTCTGAATAAAGATTGATGGGTATCAAACTGCAGTAGCCTTCTCGGTAGTTTGCATTTTTCTTTAAACATACAATATCAGCTGTGTAGATGGCTGAATATTTTTCTCAAGTCCCAAAAATATATTCAAAAAAACAAAAAATCCCCAAGATCTTTTAAAACAGTTTCTCTTCTCCTTTATCACCTGAATACTTACTTTCATGACCAGTTACCCCTTGGTTGTGCACCTGCATGCTGAAATGGCTGTGCTGTTGTCTTTCTGCTAAACAGCTGGTGGTTTCCTGCAATTATATTGCAATTTCTTAAATTAAAGTTCACACTAGCAGTTTATCTTGAAGAAGTAAGGGAGGAATACAGTTTTCCTGTGTATTACCCAGCTGCTTTTCTGACTAGAAAAGAACAAAGCCTTTGTAACAGAGTTCTCTAGCATAAATTTGGCCTGATGGTAAGTAAAGGAATAATGTAACTGTATTCTGCCTCTTGCTGGAGGGATGCTTTATAAGTTCAGAACAGATTTCTTGGCACATTAGTGAATTTTTAATATAGCCTGGAATCCTTTCAGCTCCACCTCCATTTTGTTCCTACTGTCATGAAGTTCTGTAGCCTAGAAATATACAATGTTAGATTTCTCTCCATCATGAGAGCTAAGTCTCAGCCTTCTACCATCTAGGGGAACAGGGTACTGTATTTGGAGCGCTATTTATATACAAAATGGAACAACTCCCAGCTTGGCAGCTGTATAATGGAAATTGGGTGGATTACAGGACACAGCGAGGCACTGGCATTCCTGTGTTAACCCACCTGTATGCAGGTTAAGAATCTCATGATTTACGTAAAAAGACTAAAAAAATCAGTAGGTTTAAACCCACATTCTGGCTGTGCAGCCTTTTGTAGGTCAGACTGTTAGAATTTTCCTAATTAATAGTTTTAGAAGAACCTTACAGAACTGTGAGCAGATCACACTGTAGTAGTTCACATCACTGCTTGAGCAAGGAAGGTTTAGCTTAGTGAAGTTCTACTCAAGGTTCCTTAATATCTGCTACTCAGTAGGAATGAGTCTCAAGAGTCAGCAAGAGGAAGATGCTGTACAAATTTGCACCATTTCTCAGTTGATAAGGATTTTCAGAAAAGATGAAAACCTGCCCTACAAGTACATTTTCTAAAGTTACTAATTTGCAGAAGAAAGGCCTAAAGACAGATACTTAAAATTGAGAGGTGTGAAGTACAAGAATATCAACACTGAAATATGCTTTTATTTGTAGTACTGTGAACTGAAGGCTAACATAGAACATGAAGTGGGAAAGGAACAGTGTCTCATTATTCGACAATGAAATTCCATGTAGGTGTAAGAGAATGTTCTGTTGAAAGTATCAGAATACATACATATATACGTATGTATTCTTTTACCCCTTCACAAAAACTGCTGCTAGGCAACATGCAACACCAAGGTTATACTTCACAGCAGAAAACAAGGCTGCATCATAACACTCACGGAAATAGCAGGCATTTTCAACTCCACAGCTTTGCTGTTGGTGTGTAAAGCAAGGACATGTTGAACAAATACTCCCTTTGCGGGGAGCCCTTATTACCTAATTCAGGTCCAGTAAGTGCAATCAAACATATTTTCCCACACAGAGCTACAGCAATACACCAGATGAAGCGGGTGACATTTTAAACCCAATTAGAACTGATACAGCAGAGCATTGCTGTTTGACGCAACAGTAGTCCAGCACATTCAAAAGCATTGGCCATGTGATTTATTTTTACAAGCCAAACATTTTAAAATAAGGAATTCCAGTGAAGTCACACATGCCAGTGTTCATCTGTCCTCATGTTGCCACAGCAAGAGGTTTATGTTGAGATGTAGTTTTATGTATTTCAATTTGTGCCCATTCCTTCTTACCATGCCAAAGGGCACCACTGAGAAGAGCCTTTTTTTACAGCTTCACATCAGGTATTTATAAACACCATCAAGTTCCCCAATGAGCCTTCTTTTTTCCCCAGATTGATCAACCTCACTTCTCTCAGCCTCTCCTATGAAAGCAGCTCCAGTCTCTTAATCATCTTACTTGCCTTTTGCTGAACTCTAAGTCCCCCATGAAATTATTTTTTTTTTTTCTATTTTAAAGTACTTACAAGCTAGTAGAATTAAAAGTTTCATTGAGCAGATTGGAGTCTGGCTCACTGCTACTTTGTCTATTCTACAATTTGAGTGAATGAAATGTCACTTAGCCTTGAAGCAGAGAACAAATTGCAGTTCTGCCTGATTAAGAGTAATTGAGGCAGAAGCAACAACAGACAACCCTATGAAACTTCTTTCATTCAGTATCTAGCACACCTGGTCTGAGAACTCCAAGATGCTGGCATATATGCTTAGTAGAAGGAACATGACCAGAGTAACCAGATTTGGGCCCCTGTTGCAAGAATATTTACTCAGATTGTTCTTCCATTGTTCCCTGTTCTACCCATGGCCTCCGTGAAACAACTACCCATCCCAAGAAACCACACCTAAGGAGAGTTCTTGCACTGCCCAAGGGGTACAAATCTGAACCCGCTCAAGCCAAAGAAGGCATGGAATCTGTCTCTGACTGCAAGCTCCATTTTGGAGTAGAGGGGTAAGAAGAAATACTCTACTTACACCTTAAATCTACATGTAAAGCCCTTGAAGGAAGACAGCTGCAGGAATTAGCCCCTGTTGTATGAAGGGGCCATGACTGACAGCTGCCTGCAGACAGGGCAGTGCTGAGTAAGCACAGATCACAAAGTTCCTCACATGATTCCTGACTCAACACTGCCCCGGGAGAAGCCATGTTGATTGCCTTGAGCCACCTCCCTGTGCCTTCAGCACAGCTTCTGGGACAATCTGTTCCATGACCTTCCCAGCCAGAGAGGTGAGGCTGAGAGGCTGGTAACTCCCAGGATCCTTCCTTCTACCCTTTCTAAAGATGGGCACTATTGTTTCCCCTTTTCCAGTCACCTGGGACTGCACCCTACTGTCCTGACTTTTTAAGTATCATGGAGGGTGCCTGCATCAGCCAGTTCCCTCAGGACTCTGGGATGTGCCTCATTGGGTCCCACAGGCTTATGGACCTTCAGGCTCCTCAGAAGGTCATGAACTTGAGCTTTCCTTACAGTTGGAGGGGCTTTCTCCTCCAATCCCCATCCTGCTGTCCATCCTCCTGAGAGGTGTAGGAAAAGAGGTTTCTGCTGAAGACTGAAATAAAAAAAGCTCTTGAGTAACTCAGCCTTTTCTTCATCCTCCTGTCCTGGAGTGACAATATCAATGGACAGGGCAAGAGCTACAGATGTCATTTGTCTGGACTTCTGTAAAGCCTTTGACAAGGTCCTCCACAAAATCTCTCTTTCTACATTGGAGAGAGATGGATTTGACAGGTGGGCTGTTAGGTGTGTAAGGAATTGGTTGGATGGTCACATCCAGAGGGTAGTGGTCAACAGCTCTGAGTCATGATGGCCATCAGAAGTGGTGTTCCTCAGGGGTCTGTACTGGGACCAGTGCTATTTAATATTTAAGTAATAAATAATAATGTCATACATAACATTTAATATATTCTTAAAATAATTTAATATCTTCATGACATAGATGAAGGGACCAAGTACACTCTCAGCAGACTTTCAGATGACCCCAAGCTAAGCAATGCTGTTGACACACCTGAAAGATGAGATGCCATCCAGGGGGGCCTGGACAAGCTCCAGAAGTGGGGCCATGGGAATTTCATGAGGTTTAACAAGACCAAGTGCAGGGTGCTGCATTTGAGTTGAGGCAATCCCCAGTATGGACACAGGCTGGGTGGGGATGAACAGATGGAGAGCAGCCCTGCCAAGAAGGACTTGGGGGTGCTGGTGGATGAGAAGCTGGATATGAGCCATCCATGCACTTGCAGCCCAGGAAGATAAACAGGTCTGGGTTGCATCCAAAGCAGTGTGGGCAGCAAGGTGAGGGAGGAGATTCTGCCCCTCTGCTTTGCTGAGACCCTCCTTGTGTCCAGCTCTGGGGTCCAAACCACCTGAAGGACATCAGCCTGTTGGAACAAGTCCAGAGGAGGCCACCAGGCTGATCAGAGGGATGGAGCACCTCTTCTGTTACAAAAGGCTGAGAGAATTGGGATTGTTCAAGCTGTAAAAGACAAGGCTTTAGGGTGACCTAACTGTGGCCTTCCAGTACCTGAAGGGGGCCTAGAAGAAAGATGGAGAGAGATTATTTACAAGAGCCTGTAGTGACAGGACAAGAGGGGATGGCCTCAAACTGAGAGAGAGTAGGTTTAGATGAGTTATTAGAAAACATTTTTTTTTTCTACTGTGAGGATGATAACAGATTGGAAGGGGTTGCCCAGAGAAGTTGTGGATGCCCCATGTGTAGATGTGTTCAAAGCCAGACTGGATGGGGCTCTGAGCAACCTGGTCTAGAGGAAAGTGTCCCAGCCCATGGCAAAGGCTTGTAACTAGATGACCTTTTAGATGTCTTCCAACCCAAACCATGCTGTGATTCTGTGATTCACAAGCACTGTCTGGATCACAGCTCTGCACACATCAGGTGTGAACATCCACACCAAGGTACCCACAGGCTCCCCACAAGGAGTCTGCACGTTTCACTGAAAACTCCGCACACATCCCACACACATCAGACAACCAAGAGGTGGGTGCCTCAGTTTCTTTTTACAGCTCTTGCCAATTTTTAGCATTATATGGTTTTCAAGCCTACACAAGCCTTCATAAAAATACTAAATAGGTGAAGTCCCTGTTAAACCAAGCATGCTGAAGCAGACATAAATTTTGGGAGGCATTACTCTTTCTTCCACAGCTGCACTGGGGGAGAATAAAAACCACAGAAGCATAGTGCAATATCCAGTGCAGTTGCAAAGCAGGAAAATGGGATCTTTGCTTTGATCTTACAGAAATACAGTTTAACAGAAAGATAATTATTTCCCTTTGTGTAAGGGGGAAACTTGCTGATAATCAAAAGCTTATTAATTACCAATTCCCAATGTCCACTGCTAAACCTGGTAGCACATATCTAAAACTTCACACAAACAAGTTAGGCACTGGAAGGAGTCACTCAGGAATCAAGGCTATCAGTAAGAACATGACCTTAGAACAAGAGCAAACATTCCCATTTAGTATTATCAAAGCTGAGCCATATGCCTTTCTAGACTTTTTGCTGCAGATGGTCATTTCTCAGTTTCTTCATTCTTACATGCTTTCAGTTGAAACCTTCAATGTGAGGAAAAGCACTGAGCAGCCCAATTATGTGAATGAGTCATTCTATCCTTAATCCCCAGGGTCCCAATTGGAAAACATGCTAAGCAAGATGAATTGCTTTCAGAGCTTGAATTTAACTTTGAAGAAATACATAGTGAAAGATTATGCTGCTGCATCAAAAAGTTGATTTTGTAATTTCATCTTTTTCTAGATAACTTGAAGCAGCAACAGTAATTTATAGCATAAAAGTTCAAGGGCCTCCTATTTAAACAACTAATACCTCATGATGGCCATTTAGGTAACACAAACTTCTGCTTTGACTTTTGGGAAAAAAAATACCTCAACTCACAGAGAAAAAGGCTAAAAATATAATTAGCCTGACAACTGGAACCGGATTGTGTCCATTGAACTTTTTTTGGTTTAAAGCCAAACACTGCTCAGTATCACTAAAATTTCACAGAACTCACCTCTAAAAATTCAGTGTAGCTGTTCAGAAACACCTAGAAAGAGGGAGAACAAAGTTCACTTTGGCTGAGTTGGATCAGACACCTAGAATGTTTAAATCAAGCCTTTCACTGGTTGCCCACCTCGAGAGCTGGAGGAGGCTGAGGAAGCCAGAAAGCCATCCAACCTGGGCAACAGAAATGATAAGACACACTTGATGTTCCAAGAAAACAAAAGCAACAAAACAACCACAGAGAAACTACTAACACCGAAACCACACAAACAAGCAGCCAACAACAACAGGAACCTACCAGCTCAGAGTCAGGTATGCACAGAAGCAAAATGTGAGGAATTTTGAAAATCAGAGGAAGATAGCTACTAAAAGCAGAGAGCAGCTGAGGCAGAGAGAGGTTTGGCTTTAAGTCCAAGAAAGTATATCCTAAGAACAGTTTCAAAGTCTTTTAGTAGGCCATGTCTTAAGTATTTTAGACACAAATTTATAGCCTAGAGGCTTCCTCTAATTCAATGTAGGCTAATGCTTGCTCAGTGTGGAAGCTTTTCCAAGAGCTAGATATGAAGCTGTGTTCCTCGACTTAAAATCCCTTCTTATTTGGGAGATAGAAGCCTTTCTAAGCTGTCTTCAATAGCCTTCCTAAAAGGAAAATATTTTCCTTCTTAGAAGGGCTATTAGAATCCATATGCATCCCCATTGGTGCCATGATTTTTCTATTGGCCACCCTAAAAATCCCATAATCAATATTTTAACACTATTGGGAAGTGAGCAGACTCAAAACTGAGCCCCCTCAGTCCCACAGGGACAGCAGCTCATTTCTCCTCCATTTCTTCAGCTCTAGCTGAGGTTAATAAATTCTGTTGCCAAAGCCCTGCTAAACAGCCTACAGCCATTTTGCCCCACAGCACAAGCACAAAGGAGGGAGAACTGGATTTATATCTCCGGAAGGCAATGATATTCACATTTATTGTTGAAACAAGTGGAGAAAAGGTCTTGCATTAAGGGGCTGACATTCAGCTCCAGCTGTATCTGAATTCAGATATTACTGAGTCACCTCTCAAACAAGGAAAATGTACAGTTATGCTGTATTTTAAAAGCTAGAGATTATTTACCTGTATCTGGAATGAAGAATGTTATTTTAAGCACCCCTGGGGTTTACAGTGTTTGTTTGGGGCTCTTGGTTGGTTTTTTTTTTAAATAATTAGTCAGTTTTCTTGGGAAAGGTGGAAATATCTTCCCCCATATTCATACTTGCTTTAACCACTCTGCCAAAAAATTTGTTCAACTCAATCCATTTTAATAGTCTATATAGAAAAAAATGATCTTCAGGCCAAAGAGTCAAGAGTGTCTAACTTGGCCAACCTCTCAAGAGGGTTAGAATCTGAAGGAAAGCTTGTAACAAACAGATTTTGTCTATCTCTTTACAGAGTTAAAAAGATGCTCTAAGTATGAAGGGTATATTGAACAGTTCCATCCAGGGAGTGGTCTAAAAAGTTTAGAAATATTTCATTCCTATACTGTGTTAAAGTAGGCTTTGCAACTTGAATGGCTACATCTGCTGATATCCATTAACAGACACACACACAGAATCTCAAAGAAGATGACAAAACTTAAGAAGGAATCCTGTGAACAGAACCTTTCAGGATAATTAAAAATTAATGGTTTTATTTCTCCATCTTTCCCTTGCAGTGTTCGTCTACCACAAGCTCAACTCTATGGTAGCTTGCCTCAGGATCAGCAGGATCCCTATGGTCTCTCCTGACCCTACCTGTTTGGGTGTTTGATGCCCACCCACACCATGCACCACACCTTTCAGCCCTTCCACTGCAGAAAACACGCCGTGAACCCCAAAGAACCAAATCAGTCTTTTTACTTGTGTCTTGTGGTTCACAGTACCACAAATGGCTACTGACACTGCCAAAGAAATAGTATTTAACAAAGGAATTTAAAAACAAAGATTTGAAGGAGCATCAAAAGCCAAAACTTGTAACTGCCATGATCAAAACCATCTAAACAACACAGAAGTGAACAAATTTCTTAAAGAGAGCCAAGAGAGGCAGCTAAAAAGGCAATTCTTAGAATGGAGCACAGAGTGTACAAAGATGTCATATTGGCAAGCTTGAACCATTTATTTCAGCAAGAGTTGAAAGACAAAAAGGAAAATGGCACAGTACAGGAAAGAAGGCTATGAACTCCAGGAGGTGGAAATTGAACAAAAATGAGGAAAAGAAGGAGCAAACTCTGGCAAGTAAGATACTCCTGAAGCGTTTGAGGACCAATTTGCAGACATCAAAAATTAAAGTTTATTTTAAAATACATTAAAAGCAGAAAGTTCTGCCAGAGAAACTATAAATATGCAACTAGTAGGAGATCAAGGTGTAACAGAATTCAAGGCTAGCAGATATCTTCCCCACTGGATCTGTGTCCACAGTGGGAAAAGTTGAGATGTTTCACTGCTTTCCAAATGGCTTAACATGTAAATCACACAATAAAAAGATATTGATGAACAGGAATAAACAGTATCAAAGCCAACACTGGCTCAACAATTCTAAATCAAGTAAGGATCAGAGTCCCAGGTTTTCAGAGTCATAGCTAAATCCTCTTCAGGACTACATGACTAAAAACTGGCAAAGACAGGATACCATGCAAGACGAACCAAAGAGCAGCTGCTCAGATGCATATTCTTTTAAGAAATAATGAAAACACGGATAGCAGAAGCAGCAGCAAGCAATTGAGACTGTTAAACTGAGATTGTTAAACCATCAATGTGGTCCAGTGCTTGTAAAATGAGAACTGAATCATATCACATTGCACAGAGAATTTGAAAGCGCCCGAACTGGTGCCATCTTTTAATGTTTTCTTTGTTCCCAAACATAAGAGACAAAAAAAAGCACCTGCCAAGAAGACCATTATCAAAAATATTCATCCAAACAGCTTGGTCTTATCTAACAAAAAAAAGCAGATCTCCCATGGGCTCTGTGACGTTAGGAGTATAATCAATATCAGGGGACAAAAGCTACTCATTTCTGCTGTCAACCACACAGTCATGGAACAGGGACAGAAATTCAGGTTCAGGTAAAAATAGTAGATTAGAATTACTGCCTAAACAAAACCAGATTAGTATTTCCTGAAAGACATGTTTACACAGCAGCCAGTTCTGGGGGCGGGGGAAGGAAGGGGGGGAAGTGTCCTTTATGTAAAACAGCATTTTTACCAAGAATTCCCACAAAAAGGCAAACCCCTTCACTGTTTTGTTTCATTTATTTAACAAGAGGCTTTCAAGATGGACTCAAAGACCCAAGGGTGTTCTGGGTTGGTTTTTTCCAGTGCTCATTTCAACAAGATACAGGAGCTTTCATAAAGCTGTACTGAAGGAAGTTTTCAGTCTGGTGTCTGAATGAGGGAGAAGTTATTTTTACTGCCCTGTTTCTGAAATTGCTCTTCATCTCTGTTACTATATGGCAGTGCTGTCAGCTGTGTTCTACAATGAAGTCCCTTCTATGCTTTTTTAAGGCAAGCCAACACTGAAGAAATATTATTTCCTCCAGTAGAAATCACTGCTGCTGGAGCACTCAGGCATAGTTTCCTCAATGTGTTAATTTGCAGTGTCAAATCTCAAAAGAAGGTCATGGGCAGCAAAGTATTGGTCATAATTGAAAACCTCTGTTAGCACCTCTGCTCTAATCACCCCTTCTGCCATCCCTCCTTTGCCTAATTTTAAATACAAAAAACATGACATGGGCAAAAAACCCAGGTGAAGCTGATATCAAACTACAGCCTGAAATTAGTAATGCAGTCTCTCAAAAGCATATGGACTATGAGGCTGCAGAAAATAAAACTGTTATGTTTTCTTCCCCTTTCAGGGAACATCATGAGTGAAAGGAAGAGTTTTATTCCTCCTAATACTCCTTTTAAGTATTTATATTCCTACATAGTAGAAATTAATCCAAACTCAGTGAAGTGTCTTTTCACTGGGATTTACAAAAAGTCAAATATACCCTTCTACTCTACACTAACAGTAAATGACTACTATGTAAGATACACTTATGACTCAACAAGATCTTATCCATCAACATCTTCATATTTCAGCCCCACTTTTATTCAAAGGAATGATGTGACAAATGCAGATCAACACACAACAGCCACACAGGGCAATGGAGCAGCACTAAAAGCACAGGTTTGGAAATGACTGGCAGCCCTGATACTGGCAACTCCAGCCCAATGACCTTCCTACCTTTTCAAATTCCGGTTCTTTTGTGATCTATTGCTACTGCTTCCTCCTGAGTATTTCAGGAGGATCTCACACAGCACAAAACACACTGTTTGTGGAAAAATATTTATTGCACTCGGTAAGGTGGAACATGTCTCCAACATCATCTTCCTTTGATACACAAGTGCTACACAGTACACTACTGGGCCAGCAAACCCACGGACAGAAGAGCCCAGCAGGAATCTTGGACGTTTTTCAGGGGTTCAGTTCTAGGTGTGACGCTAACTGTGCATGTTCCTAGAGGGGTCAGGACCATAAAGTAGCCCTTGCTGCTGGCCAGTCACTGCCTTCCAAAACATTTCTCCTTGTGACACTAAATAATCACAGAAGGAAGTAAGTCTGAAGGAGGATAGATTTATACTAGCTACTAGTAAGAAATTTACTTTGAGGATGGCGGAACACTGGAACATGTTGCCCAGAGAGGTTGGAGGTCTTCAAAAACAGGCTGGGTGGTGCTCCGTGTAACCTAGTCTAGTGTAAGATCTCCTGCCAATGGAAGGGGGTTAGAACTAGATGATTTTTAGGTTCCCTCAAAACTAAACCATTCTATGACACTTCTGCTCACATTTTTTCACCCCCAGAACTCCAATTCTCTCTCTCCTTTAGGTATTTCACTTCCCTAACTCTACCTCTAGGCTCTTTTCCAGAGCAGATCAGCACGTGGGGAGCAGCTGGTGGTCTGGCATTGACATATTCTGACCCATACTGCTGCTCCTAACTCAGCTGAGGGTCTTGCATACAGCAAGAAGAGGCATCTCCCAGAGCTCATCCTGCTTTCTATCCAGCAGCAGCTCGGGATCTTTTTTAACCAGCGCTGCTCATATGGAGACTCTGAGTGCAAAAAACTCTTCTCGCGGTCACAAGGGGCCGCTGTTAGCTGTTATAATCCAGACAAGAGTTTGGGAGGTTTTCCATGCATCAGCATCAAGCTACATTCTCAGAGCCACGAAACTGAGTGCTCAAAAGGCAGGAACAGCTCCTGAACTAGAAGACATATAGGTTTCTTCCAGGCGAGAAATATCTTTTTTGGTACAGGATTTAGATTACTGCTCCTGTTATCAGGGAACAGAACCAGTGTACTGTGCTGCTTATTAAGAAGCCACAGAGTTAGAATATTTGAACTGACCTAAAGGTAGTGCAGATGGCATGCCAGCCCGAATTAGTGAAACTGGATATCGTTATGGTTGCCCAGTATACAAATTACTGGGGAAAACAAGCACATGAAGTCCTTCAAGTAATGTGTGTGCAAGCTTCAGTCATGGTCAAAATATAGGATATGATGCTGAATGACACTGGACAGACAAAAGAAACCCAGGGGAACACTGTATTTCAGCTCTTAGGATGGCATTAAACTGTACAGCTGAGAAATCATCACCTAGTCTGACACACCTAGAGCGACACTACCCTTATGATTATTTGTGTTACTAAAGCAGCAAGACAGTAAGGGAACCTCAGTCTGAACCTGATTCATAATTATTATCAAGCATCTAAAAAAAATATTTATTCCTAGCTCAAATTAAAATATAAATGGATTTTAAAATGACTGCAATTTCTCTTCAGCTTGGGATCACACCACCAGCCTGGTTTCTTGTGATTAAAGGATCTGTTCAAAGATGTCTCTGCTATTCTGGTTATACTATTAAACTTCAGGACTTGCTCAAATGAATTGTCAGCCTATCAGGCTGAAGAAGCCTGCACCCAGCATTTTGGACTACATTTCTGGTTGTGCTCACTGTTGCTTGGGTAGGAGAAATATCCAAGACAGTACTCACAAAAACTAAGATTACAGAACATTGTTTGGTTTGAACTTCAGGGCATGTTGCTGTTCACATACCAGTAAACTTCTGGTTTAAGCTGCAGAGAGGGGTCACTCCTCCCAATTTAGAGGACAGGGACCAGTAAAGGTGAAAGAAGTGATCACATTATTCCTCTGAGGTAACAAGGATCTAAACTGAAAAGCAAATTAGTAAAGACTTGTCATATATAAAATTGCCACACAGTCCTGACAGCTGCACAAACTGACTGGAGGGGAGCATTAGAAGGAGCAGTAGCCGGTCCAGAATCTGCACTAGTAAAAAAAAAAAATTAAAAAAATCATCAAAATATATGGCAAATTTTCTTCTCCAGGACAATAATAAAACCAATACAAGGAAATCACCCTGAGACCTGGACTAATATCCATTCTTTCATCATGCTTACACACATCTTCTCTACCACCTTTTCTGGAAACTGGATTAGAATAGAGAGATTCCCACTTCCCACACAGCTCCAGCCAGACAAGCAGCCCTTTTGCAGCTCACCTCTGCTGGAGGCATTGCCCCCACAATTTCTCCTCTCTGCCTGTTCCCAAATGAAGGCTGTGCCAACCTTCCCATATCCACAACCTGATCCCACCCAGCTGCCAGGTGCAATGCAGGACTCTGAGGACAGACACTCTTATTAAACCCTTCATATCAACATGCAGATCTTAATGCAAACCTTCACAGGAGTAAACTTTCAGCAAGGATCTGAAGAAAATTCACATGACAATCTGGATGTGGGGCAGGAAAGGCAAACAAGGACTTCAGGAGTTTGTGGCTTCAATTACAATGGGAAGAAACAGGCCTTTTACAATTAGGATTGTGCACAAGCAGCTCAGAAACAACTGTAAGATAAAAGTGTAGCCCTTTGCTCTATTAGTCATCTAAACAGACAGAAGCTGATGTCAGAATGAGACAGACTAATTCCCTTCCAAATATATGCACTGCAGCTTGCTTGAAGCCTCTATGCATTCCCTTCAACCATGACCCCACTGTTCAAATTCCCACTCTGGCTTATCTCCAGCTTGAACACATCCTTCTTGCCACTGTGTATTTGCAGTCTTCACAGAACAATAAGCAACACCACATTATCCTTGAAGATTTACCCCCTGGTAAATCCCCTTGCTAGAACTCATCTAGCTTGTTAAAGAAATTCTCTTCCTACATTAACTGCAGATAAAATTGGGTCCGCAATAGCAACATTTTTAATGTACATATTTATTTGTTTAGAATGCCCTTTTTTAAATAGTTCACCTTCATCTTTGTTTACTCATCACCATACATACTGACTCTTACAATCACATTGAAAGTTCAGTTTTCCAGTTCTGTCAGCCAGCAAATAATCTTAACACCAGTTCTCTTGTGACTGATTCAGCTTCTGAAACATACAGTTCATTGGTTTTAACAGCACATTTTCTTTCACACCAGATATGCTGTACAGTTGAACGTGACATTAAACACAGAACAGTTTTCCTGAGATAGCAAAATAATAGTTGTAAAAAACATAGTATTTGGATAGTATGTGCTCTGAAGTTGTTGCTTTATTGAGAAGACAAAAAAATATACAAAATCTTTCTGGAGGTCTCTTCTTGCCTATGCATATTTGTGTGTGTGTGTATGAGGGCATTTCTTTGGTCTGTAAATAGTTTGTTTGCTCACATCATATTTTAAACATGCTGCATTCCTGAGTGAGAGGCACCTCAGGGTTTCATCAGCTCTTGGCTGTAATTGCTAATACTCTGTTCCACCATGAAGGATATCTATTTACTGTATTGTAACAGCATCCTTAAGGGTACACAGTGGATACATATTTAGAGAGAAAATTACCTTGAAAAGCAAATACAAAGATGGAGGTGGACAAAAGGCTACAGTAATAAGACATTATTATAAGGGACATAAGTCCATTATAAACACAGTTAAATCACTAGGAAAAAAAGACAGACAAATGGGATAAGTTTCTAGAGCACCCACCAACACTTAATAACATGTGGTTGCAAGGGACAACGACCATCAACTAGGGAAAACATCTCTTTTTAAGCTTTTTGCTATTATGTAACTTCTTTACAGTTAAGTCGTGCCCAGAGGGCTTTGCCTGTAAGAAAAGATATAGAACTATTCTAGGAGAGAGTCTCAGCAAGATACATGGATGCAACATTTTCAGGGACACCTCAAAGACACTAAAAATAACTAAAAATCCCATAACTGACAAAAAAACAAAACCACAACATCCAAAGAAACAAACCCACAAACAAAAAAAACCAAAGGGGAAAAAAAAAAAAAAACTACCACCCAAACAAGCAAAAAGCCAATCACAAAAAAAAACAAAAACCAAGCAACCAAATGATAAACAAAAAACCCAAGAAAAACTAAACAAACAAAACAAAACCCCCCAGTCCTGAATGTGTTCAGACAATGTAATCAAGAAGACCAGACCTGTGCAGTGAGCTGGAGTACCAGCAGTCTGTCCTGGCCAGCTCTGCTGCCCTTTCCCTCACCCTCTCCTTAGAAACCCTGCTCCCCACTACCCTCTTCTTGTACAACCTTCAGAACCAAACCAAGAAGTCCATGTGAGTCAGCAGCTGAGCTAACCCACAAAAAACAGGTACTTCAAAGGACTGAAAAAAACAGTGATTCAAGGGCAAAAACTTGACTCTCATCTTTCTAGATGAAGAGCAATGTCGTGGTTTTGGCACTCTCTAAACCAGCAAGGCATTGCTATGATTTTATAACCCACTGAGATTTCTTTACCTTTCATAAGTATTTGATCAGGAAAGACACATCCTCTTCTCCACCCCACATCTACCTTGTTTCAAGCACTCATTCCACCTTCTAACTTGTAACCACTGAGAGGTCTTTGTCACACTATTCTTCTGTGGAGGACATCATCTTTCTCCTTACACACAGCATCTGCAAATCATCAGCTACTTCATCTCTCCAAGAAAAAGTGTGTCTTCTAGTACATGTTACAATGGGGCTAAGGCTCAGTTTAAGAATTTTTCTTAAGAATTCTGTTGTGTGTATTGATCCAAGTTTAAGGTTCATCTGGTGTACTTTAAAATTTCTTCTTTAGCCCTAGAGAATAATGCAACTCTAACAACATCCAGGGTAATAAGAGATGAAACATGCCTCCTAATGATTAAAAATATATTTATACTTGGGTTTATCTCCCTAATTCAGCTGTTTTCTTGGTTTAAACAAGAAATTATTTTCCTTGATTCATCTACTTTCCTTTATCTCCAGGACTTAAGAAATGCCTAAATATAATAGCTGTCCAGAGTGAGATGCATAAATGGTATTTAAATTGCCCCTCACACAGCACAGGATTTTCTTTTCCAACTCAGCTATCTACTTTGTTTCCCAGTTCCCAAAGTGCTAGAGCTTTGCAGCTGAGACAGACACACTACACACTTTAAAAGACTAAACTTTCTTTTTAGTTAGAAGGGAAACCCAAACATTCCCTGAAGTTGTAAGCAAAGGTGTAAATAGAAACTCCCCAGTCAAGCACAGTTCTGCTAGGATTCCCCAGGCCCAAGAGTACAAAGTACACATTAAGTTCAGACCCTACCTTCAGGCAACAGCACACTCTTGAGTCCTCCTTCTTCTTCCCATCCAGGTAACTCCTGTCCCTCACCTGGCTCTTCCTCCTCACAGCACAACAAGAAGACTCCTACTGACCGTAGCACCTCACCCCTTCTTTTATACCTCTCATCCTTATTGCACACAGCTGTGACCTGTTCAGGGTCAGAGGGAATTAGCATAGCTGCCCACACAAGAGGGGCCTTAGGGGAGAGGATTACAAGATCTATGTTCCCAGTGCATCCAAATGCTGCTTTAAATCCAAATTCCATTTTAAAAACCCTTCATTCTAGTCAAAAGTAGAACATGACTAGATTACTGAGGAAGAACCATAACAAGGCTCTCACAATGGTAACAAGAATATTCTGTAGCTATTGAAGCCATGAAGCATTCCATAGAAGATGAACTTCACCATGATTACTTCATTGGCTATTGCCTAAAGCAACAGGATAGGTGTTAGGAATAATACAACAGAAAAGGCAGAAAGATCAAAGAGGACGTGACATCTCTACAGGGCTTGTTGTTCTTCTTCCACTTCACTGGGTGATTTCCCTTGCAATACTGACATCAGGACAACTGACTCCCTGATGGACTCGTGCCAGGGTCTCCAGCACTACTCCTGCCCAAGAAGATCCTACTCCTTGAAGCATGGCAGGAATTGCATATTTTGACAGCAGATCCTTTCTTTCTAGAGTAGGTCCTCCCAGTAGCAGTGTCCACAGAAAAGTCACCTTAAGATCCAATCACCTAAACCATATTAATTTGTTTTTGGTTTTGTTTTGTTTGTTTGTTTGTTTGGGTTTTTTTGTATTTTGCTGGTTTGGGGTTCTTTTTTTGTTGTGGTTGTTTTTTGGGGATTTTTTGGGGGTTTTTTTTTGTATCTGCTTCCACAGAGCATAGTTTCACACTCGTTCTAACACATCAGGAACTTATAGCACAGCTGGCAAGTTTGAAGAGACTACAGTAATCAGAAGGGAGTAAAAGATGAAAGAAAGAGCTGGATCTTGCCTAGCCAATGACGAAGAGGGTTTTGTTATGTTATTGAGCACTCTCTTTTTCATACCCATTTGAAAAGAGTATTTGTCTCTCAAAAGAAATTTATCGTATGTCAGAGTGATTTCAAATGGGAACACAACGCATTTGACAGAGGGACAAAGGGCTCATGTGAGAAGAAAGTTTTCCCAGATTTTTTAACCTGCCTCTCCTGACAGACTTCAAAAAGCAGATAGGATCTTAAAAAGAGAATTTACCTCGATTTGGCTCTTTCTCAGGCCCATCAACTCCATACATGAAATGAGAAGACTCAAGAAAAACTTCCAGGCTCTGGCATCTAGGTCTAGAATATTCCTTGCCTCGAAGCACAAGCAAAGCATCTGGAAATATGGGTTCTCTACTTTCACACAAAATTTCATTTAAGAACAAAACATGCACTCCTCAAGAAATCTTGACAAAACTCATATATCCTTTCCTAGGATGGGGACACCAGACATTGTTTCCCTGTGGGCTGAGTCACTTCTCACAGGAAGGATACGGTTTTGGAGTTCAGGGTCTCAGAGCTCTCCTGCAGTCCTACAGGTCCCCTGTGTACCTCCATAAACAGGTTTCCTCATTAACAGGGGAAGGCTTTGCACTGAGCTGGCAGTGCAGGGTCTCAGGGCTCTCTGTGCCCTGACCCTGGCTGCATCTGCAGGGGACAGTAACTCCTCCTACCCCGATCTCCAACCAACACCAGGCTCCACACCCGGTTCTGCATAACCCCGGGGATCACCTCTGTTTGCTGGTCTACATATATGTCCAAATCCCAGTTACCCACTGTGTTCCTAATGTCTAAATTCAGAATGGAATTTGTAGAAAACAAATACACAAAACAATAAAAAGCCCTTCCTCCTCAGCCTTCTGTAGTACCCACTGCAGACAGCATGTATGCCTCCTTGTTTTTTCAGCTGACTGAGAATACATGTCATCATCTTCATTCTAAGTTTTCATCCCACTACACTGAAGTTCACTTTGCACTTCAATGACAGCACATCTTCTGGGTTGTGTCCTCCAGCTTTGCTCTGAAATAAGCAACTGCATCTCACTATGCATATTCATTAAAGGCAATGCCACACAAGCAGCTGACATGGTCATGCAAATGATGCAGGCTAACCTAAACAGTCACAGAAAAGAGACATTAAACAGCTAGTAACTCAATGAAAAAGAAAAAGAAAGAAAAGAAAAGAAAAGAAAAGAAAAGAAAAGAAAAGAAAAGAAAAGAAAAGAAAAGAAAAGAAAAGAAAAGAAAAGAAAAGAAAAGAAAAGAAAAGAAAAGAAAAGAAAAGAAAAGAAATCCAATTTATTTTCAAGTGTGGAATTTGATCATATATTGGAACAGGTCTTACAATACTGAAAAAATAACACAGCTTCACTTGGCAGTCCTCTAGAATCTAGGTTGTCTCTCCTATGCACAGAATAAAATAAGGCAGAGATTCTCTCTGAACTCATCAGTAGCAAGTATGCCTGTGAGGAAAGCCTAACAATTTAATTTTGCCCTGTTTTCTCAATACTTTTCCATTTCTTGTTTCTGTGCTGCTTGGTAGAAGTGTACCTTACATTCAGTGATTAACATCTCTGCAAAAAACATGTGGGGAAGAACACAGTGGGGGAAAATGGCTCTGCTCTTTTCCTTAAGGGCCACCCATGTTTTAGCCCTACTTCTGTGATGTAGGGATCAATTCCATTAGATTTATTGGTATTTTTTATGCAGACTTCACTAGACTGGAAACAGATTACACTTCACTCAAGCTTTCAGATTCAAAAGTACTTAAATAGAAATGTTCTCCTTCTGCTACTTCCCATATTTTTATTTGCCTTTAAGAAAATGCATGACAATGGAACCCACCTGAAAACAATTCTAGTGATCACTGAAAGGGTGACAGCAAAACATGGAAAGGAATTTTCCTTTGAAAAAATCACATTATGGATGACAAAACCCACTGAAATAAGAAAAAACACTGTGAAATCAAATGTATTTCATTTTATTTTACTCTCAATATAGCTGTTGCCTACATGTAACAATCATCCAACAATGGAGTAATAAAATCCACAACTGTGCCAAGGATTTCATGAGTCATTGAAATTACAGATCTGTTTCCACTGTTTCTTTGGTTTACTCCTCAAAAAATTTTAAATATCAAAAGATCTGGCAGCCCCTACAGTAAGATAGCTCAGCACTACATGGTGACTTTTATTAGTGATTCTTGAGGCTTTGGTAGCACTGACAAAAAATTTACTAAAAGCGCATAAGACAAATGCACCACAAACAAAGCCTGATGCTTGTTTTACTTGGAGACCACAGAGCTATATCAAATTAAGGTAAATTAAGAAAGAATAGAAAAATCTCAGCCCCTGAGATAGAGAACACTGTTGTTCTTAGTAAAAATATACACGAGAAAAAAAGTACCTTTGGCCTATTATATAACTTACAAATTATTTCAGCAGGTTTATCAGTAAGAGAAAAAAAAAGACCATCATTTTACTAACTATGGATCTTCTCTCTATACTGGCATTACAGGTAGTTATAACAGATTAAATATTTTTTTATAATTTTCCAATCTGGGATACTTTTTTACATCGTAAAGCACATGCTGATCCCAGGAAATACCACTGAGATCAGGGTGGGTTGGCAGGGACCTTATCAAAGCAAGAGATACAAATAAATCCTCTTGTATGATAGGAGAGGCAGTTCTTCATAAATAACAGTCCACATGACAGGCAAAATGACAGATATATTTCTTTATGATAGGGCAACCTGGCAATCTGTTTTCTCATATAAGGAAAAACCTACAGCACCTGAAAAATGATAGACAAAAATAAAAGAGGTAGTTAATAGCAGTGAAGGAAGCTCATAGAGATTATACACATAGATAAATGAATACATCATGAAAGATTTTAAAATTTTGATTCAAAAAAACGACCAACCAAACAACCTTTTGCAGACTTCTCTCAGAAAATAAAAAAAGAAAAAGTAAAAATATTCACACAAGTCTCCAAACTTGTACTGGAGGGTTTTGCACCATTTATTTTGTTTATTTTACTTTATTCAGCAGACAGCTTTTTTGCTGCTTTGTATTTTGGGTCATTTCCTCCAGATATATATTAAAAAATGTACTCTAATTGAAAAAAAAACAGTCAATAATACCACACAAATTTTGCCAAGAAAAATAGTATTGTGTTCAAATTATCCCACATCATTGAAAAGTAAAAAATTCAGAAGCTGGTTTTTAGATTACTTCTTCCCCATTAAATCACAAGAGTTCTTCAGTTATAATAAAATATCTGCAAGTTCAACCATCTCAATTAAAACATTTTAAGTATTATATCTGGATTCTTTATCTGTCAGATAGTTGCTCACCAAAGCTAATTTTAAGTGGATTCAGTCTACAAATAAATTGTTGGGTCTCTAGCTATAGAATAGGAAATTTCTCAACAGACTAATTAAAAATATTAATAACTACCACTCACACATGCTAGCTGTAGCCTTGAGTTACAGATAAAAGAGCAAGTCATTTTCCACCTCCATTGCTTTCCTATTGTGTCAGCTGAATTTGCTACAAAATGCTAATAAAAGGAGTCTTTTTTCTTTGAACATCGCTTTGATCCATTAAGTAGATGAAAAACACTAGTTTATTTCCTATAAAACACTGAATGGTGAACATTTATCAAATAAGTCAGAAAGCAGAAAGATAAGGAAAATAAGTATTTTTAAGGGATGGTATGTTTATATGATGCCACAGCTACTGGAGTTTAGAAAAAGCTTCAGGGTTTAATACCACTGAGGTGTTATTTTATATTCCCTCCCCCCTCCTTTAGATATTATTAAAAATATACAACTTTGGAAATCTTTCCTATTAACAGCTCCACTGTTTCCTCCTCTCTTGAAGAAATAATAAGTGTGATTGGCATCACTGGCATTAATTTCTTGTAACAGGCTGCAGACCAGTTCCTCCCACATGAACAGGGGGATATGACAGGAATCAGAGTTAAAATGTTAGTCACCCATTTGCAGCAATGAACTTACACACTTGTTCCAAAATAAATCCAAAGGATATGTGCACCTGTCTAAGAAATTACAATGATAGAAATATAGCTAAAAGCTGCTATGAAATCCTGAATCGAAAAAGCTTCTCTGAAATGGCTCACTATACCAATTTCAGTAATATTTCAGATAAATTCAACAAAGTCAATGCACAGTATCAAAGTGACAGCCTTTATTCGATGTCCCAGATCACATGAAAAGTATATGACAACTTTATATGATGTTTTACTGTATTTAGGTTTAAAAACAAGCCTAAAAGGAGTATGTCTCTTTATAATGGAGATCAAAGTTGTATGAAAACTTCTAGAGATTTTATCAATGGAAGAAAATTCAAACTTTAGAGACAACATACCTTCAGCAGACCTTGTAGCAAAACACTGCTGAAAGTAATCACTCATGTCAACAAGGTAGATGTGGATCTAATCAACATAATTGAAAATGATGGTACTAAAAATTGCTGGCTAATATATAACTTTACCTAGCATAGATGACTTTTGAACACAATGTCTGCACTTTCATATGTAGGTTATTGCTGCAGAATTTTTCATAGCTGAAGTCACAGAAGGTAAAAATTTAGCTAAGGTGAAATTGGCAACACAAAACTGATCGAACGCTTCCCCCACCCAGTCCATCACAGAATCATAGAATGGTTTGGGTTGGCAGGGACCTTAAAGATCACACAGTTCCAATTCCACATCATGGGCAGGGACACTTTTCACAAGACCAGGTTGCTCAGAGCCCCATCCAGCCTGGCCTTGAGCACTTCCAGGGATGGGGTATCCACCACTTCCCTGGGCATCCAATGCCCGTGCCTCACCACAGTCACAGTGAAGAAAATTACTAAAGAATTCCTCCATTAGCACTTTATTTACATGCATGCTCTGGATCTAAGTAATTCCCCAAAGTTTTTTCATAACTTTGAGGTTTTCCACCAAGAGTGGGTAACTGCTCATGCCTGTTTTTCAAGAGCTGTAATAAAAACATCATTTGACCACAACAGACTAATAGGTATGAAATCACAGGTTGAGTTACAAATATTATAAATTATTTCATATAAAAGCTTAAAAGAACTTAGCCCAGAAGCCTAGTGCATATAAATAATTCTACTCTTATTGCATTTTCATTATAAGAAGCTAACTGGGCACCTTTTTTTAATAAACTAGTGAGAATAAATACACTTTATGGTAACCATCACCATTCTCAAGCAGTAAAGATTTTTATATTACTTTTGACTCTTTCATTACACATGCTGTCTTCTCATGCAGTTTTGATTTGCATATTGTCCCTTTTTAAATTTTGTTTTAGAATGCAAAGCAGTTTCAGCAAAATGAGAATTTTTATTTTCAAAAATTAATCACAGATTAATGACGTCAGATTTCTAAACCAATAGATTATAATGGTATCCCCCCAGTGAGTCTGTGTACTACAAGTGGTGCTTATTGACTCATTAATCACCAGATTTATTTTATTCTGTTTTACTGTCTTCCCATTTTTCTTCATCTTTTTTAAGAGATATGGTCACAAAATCTAAGTTTCTTGTTGGAGGAGGGGAGTAATTACCAGGAAAGAGCATGATCTGAAAAAGTAGAGAGCACAAAATAATAAATACCTCTCTTATTGTCCTAGACTGAGGATTCAAGGACAGAAGTGAAATGAATTCTGCAAGTGCAGAAATTAAATGTGAGGGTGAAACTGCCTCAGAACTGAAGAGAAATTCTGTGGCTGAGCTCGAGGATTGTAGCTAAGTCAGACAAACAAACTGGGTTTCTCAGCAAGAGGATGGGATGTGTAGAGGGAGATAACACAAACACTAAAGAAAGCTGCAAGATTATTAAGTGTTAGATAAGCACAAGCCCACACAAATATCTTGACATGCGGATGCAAAAGCAGCAGATGAGATGTGTGAGGAATCACAAGACACAGGTCACGTTACCTGGAACAAGCTGGCCCAAGTGACACGGTGATGTAGTGCTGACCACTGACTTTGATAACATTTTTACAGCCTCCCATCACCACTGCACATCTTTCCTGAGCAGATACAGGGATAGAGACATGTCTTACATGTTCTGAGTAATATTAACTATCTCAATAGAGCAGGTATAGTGGCTGCAGTTTAAAAAAAAAATAGCAAGTTCTTCCTCTGAAGGCAGAATTGCCCTCTCACACCTCATTGCCTCTGAAACACATATTCAGGTACAAGAGTAATAGAGATGGCATTTCTATTCCCTGGTTATACTGTACCTTTTCCACACAGAGGAATCATTTCTCAGAGCTGTTACTTGTCTCTTTGAAGAGCAGTGTATTGAAAACACAGAAGAGTTTTTTGATGACTGAGCAATACCAAATATGTTCAATCCTTTCTAAAGAATCTCTGATGTGTCACTTGTTTAGCCTTTGAGGAAAACATCAAACTTTGAGATCCCTGAGAAGATTAAGTAACCTTTATTGAACTCATGGTTTATTTTGTGACTAGGTTTTATATTGACAAAACTCTTAACTACCTAAGGAGTTACTAATACTAATATGGGTGAAGTCTAGTGCACCAGACTGAGAGGGAATTAAAAGGTTACAGCAGAAATTGTCACCAAATCCAGTTTTGCTCATTAGTAAAACAAAAAGAGCAGAAAATAAAAAAATAAACTAGATAAAGTATGAAATAACCTGTTGAAAGAAGTAAGGAAAATTAATATAAAAAGCTGCTGAGCAGTAAAAATTTGCCAACTCAGAAAAATTACTTATTTGGCCTTTCTAGCCTCTATTTCTCCATAAATATTCCCTCCTAGAATTCAAGTTTAGAAACTGTTCACAGTGGCATGTCACCTGGATGATTTAGTGGAAATTTTGTCATTTTCATAGGCAAATGGGGAAGGTAAATCACTGTCATGAACCCTGTAATCATCTACAGACTGTATCCAAGCCTACCCTGGGAATACTGGGGGGACATCTCCACAGGTGTGTGTGTGTGAGCATGTGTGTGTGTGCAGGGGAAGAAGGGGGTCTGTGAAAACAGAAACAAACACACAAAAAGCCCCCAAACCTAGGAGTTGTTATTTGTAGACTCAAGCCTGAGAAGGTTTCTGGAAACAATGCATTCAAAGCAAACTGTTAAAAAATCTCTTCCTTGTTTTGCTGATGATACTCTAATTGAAGAAAATGGCTCAGCCCACATTTGCTGAATAAAAAATTAAAAGCAACTATGTTGCTGATTCTTTTTTGGTGAGATTCTGTAGTAACAAAACAATTCAATAGTTAGTAAAGCATTTGAGGATTTCTATTGAGATTAAAATTTTGTGTTTTCCCATCAATTCTAATTGCAAATGATTCCACATTTCTTAAAGGATTCATTGTGAAGTTCTCCTTAACGTTACATCATGGAATTGTGTCATCAAGTGTTATTCCACTGATTTCAGTTCATTAATAACAGCCTAAAAATAGAATATTGACTACACACAGCAATCCTATTAAGCATTTTAGCCTCTTCCAATTCCCCAGACTCAACCCCGCCCTACCCCACCCTTGGCTTATTCTCATCTAACTTCATGTCAAAGACTACCAATTTCAAGACTACAAATTTCAATTTTTCCCATTCATTTCAACCATTTCCATTGTAACTTCTCCATGGATTTTCTGAGGCTGTATGCATTTTTCTGCTTTTCTACACTCAATAAGAACTGCAGTGGCTGGATTTTAATACTTAAGCTTTACTACAGTCAATTCTTTTTGTAGTCCCTTTCCAGTTCAGTGATTTCAATTCAAGACATGTTCCTTCTATTCCCCATATTTAAACAAAAGGAAAGCCAAAGAAAACATTCACTCAGACTGACAAAAGAGTCATATAAAAGAATACAAGGAGATATTGAAAAGTTTTAAAGTTGCTGCCAAGGAGGAAAAAAAATAAACACACAACAGCAGAATATTCAAAGGTGAATGTAAAAATATACAACAAGAAAGTGAATGTCATTTCTATTTTAAACCATTCTGTATGCTCTGTTAAAGGAGTATGCTATTTTTCTGACTGTAAAGGATTCTGGTATAGAAAAGAAAAAATACAAACTCAATTTAAATGTTAAGGGGACAGGCTGAATTTGGTCAGCACTGTGAGAACACCAGAGAAATAGGTGGGCTGGAATCAGTGTGGATTTCTGACTTTGCTTAATAAAAAAGCAGCATATGTAACAGCATATAAAAACAGGTTACAGCCTTGCAAGAAGAATACCAGCTAACAATTTGAATGTGCAGGTAAATTCTGGCTTTTGGCAGAGCTTTTATTTTATTGCAGGAGTATTTAAAGCTCTATAGTTGATGCAAGTAAATGGTATCTACCAGGAGCTGTGGAACTGTGCTCAGAGGGCAGGGCAGAAGAGTGACATGTTGTCAGGACACTATGAAATGCTAGTGCCATGGAAATCCTTATTCTTAACATCTTAAATGCAGACTTGAAGGAAGCAGAGGGCTTCTGTCCAACAAATAATAGGAGAGTTCTGTTTCCTTGGTGCACATATGTGGTAATAATCCAGAGTGCCCTCTCTCTAGCAGCCTTTCTGGTTACTGGACTGCTCTCATTGTGGAACAGTCTACGTCAATCAGCTCTCAAAAGCACTTGCTGGGGGCCAGTATCCTGAAGAATCACAGGACAAAAGAAATGGGCACGGCAAACAAAGAGACCAGAAGAGCAGTCTGAGGTGAGCAACCTCACTCTGTATGTAGCAAGGTAGGTCTCCTAGTGTGATCTACCACTAGATGCACTGATTTAGAAGTCTTGGAGCCACTGAAGACAAAGCTGAGTATTAACTCACCTATCTCAGCAATTGTGGTGTGACTGTGGGCTTCAAAAAGTATCAGTTTCTGATCAGGATTTATAGCTCTGAACCTTACCCACTCTCATCTCCCCAACTTCAAAATTAGCTCCAAATTATTCCTTAAAATCAAAATTATGAGGTAGCACGCTTAAAACAGTCAATTACAATACATAGTATTTCACTTTCTGATCCTAAAATACAGATAAGCTTAGTTCTCTTTTCTGCTTGCAAAGTTTCAAAGTAAAATTTTTAATCATCCCAGAGAATGCTTTAACAATTATATAATATGCCATTCTACAGTGAGAAGTTACTACTTCTTCCTTTTGAGGACATTTCGTATTGGAGGAGAAGAGAGTATTAATGTAGAGAAGAGTCCTAGGATGTAGTTACATTTCTAAATGAAATTCTCCATCCCAGCCACGTGGTGAATGGCATCTCACCTTAGAAACCCCAAAACCAGAAGCAAAAGGAGACTGTGTTGCCCAAGAATTGTCCTAACAGCACTCTCTCAATACAAAAACTGTGCTCTAAGGTAGTGCTGAATGAAGAGTTAAAGAGCTGGCACATTTCCCATCAATCTCCTACATCATCTGCCCAAACCCGATACTCCCAGAGAGGATGCAATTCACAGAGCTGTTTTATGACTTATAACATGTAGGTAGGAGATGCCACAGATTGTAACTAAGAAAAAAACCCACTGAAATAAAAGACTTGTCAGGGAAAGAAAGCTGCTCATCACGAAATAAAACATGGCAAAATTTCAGCACTCTGAATCACTCCTCTAAAAAGACAGAAAGAACCACAGCCCCATTCTTTTTTTTTTGTAGTGCAGCATCACAACCAGTGGTCTGATGTAATGAAGAGTAGGTACCTCCTGCCACGGGATGAGCTGCAACAAACCTGCTGCCACAGCAGTTTAAGAATTAGTTTAAGTGGAATTGCCCCATAGGTGTATCAGCAAGATTTGTACACTGAACAACAGCTGTCAAGGCAGGTTTGTGGGGAGAGCTAAATGACTGTGTCAGTGTGCCGGGAGAGCAGCCCAGGAGGCTGGCAAATGCAATGGTGACAATGACTCTGAGCACCACAGTGGAGAGCAGCTGAGGGTTTCCTTTCTTTCCTAGAGTGCTCAAGAGGCCATCAGCATCATGACTGTTCTTCAGCACAACAGGGGAATTATGAAGATCTCAAAATAGTAAGGAACAGCACCAGACGGAATCTGCACCCACTTAATTTAATGCTAAGCATTCAAATGAGCAGATGCTCCTACTCTCTGCACTACTGCTCACCACAGAAACACACTGCCAGTTGGCTTACCTCATTCTTTTTCCACCTCAGTTCTAAGATAGTTTCAGCTTTTCACTACAGAAATACCTATTGTGATTGAGCAGAATAGAGTCTGCATTTATATATTTCATACAGCTCCTGGGCTTCTCTGAAAGAGAGAAGGGCTCCAAAACATAAAGGATATCAGAAGCTGCTGCTTCTCTGCCACAGGCACCTTAACTTACTTCACTGTTCCAGTACAGCCCTCCAAGTCCTTCCTCCTGTATTTGTATTCAAGTCAGCCCCTTCCAAGATATCTTATTTGCCATCAGCCTCCACAGCTATTTCCTCTGATGGAAGAAAACCACACTGTACCATGGTGAAAACTCCAGAAGGAGACAAATGTTCCAACTTTTTGCCCTCCCACCCCATTCTCTGCTAGGTACCACACCAGCATGCTCTCAGTACTTGCCCCTTTTACTGACCATCTCAGTCCCATCTGCCAGGCAGTCTCCATTCTCTCAGAGAACCAGCTGAGTTGTTGATTTCTTCTCATGTTTTCTATATTTCTCTCTGTCCTTTCAGATGGATGGTGCTCCCTCAACTCATCTGATGTCCTTGCTGCGTAGTTTTAAGAACACAGGAAAGGCAAATGAGGAGCCAAGGAAAACCTGAGCCCAGGCAGTGCCCACACCAAGCAGACCACAGTGTCACAGGACCTAAGAGCAGCAGGCAGAGCCAGATGCTGACAACAGGCTCAACTGATAGCCCTAGACAGGACAAAAAGAAGACTCAGGCCTAGCACTCACCCAGAGAGGCCAGGTTGCATCAACGTGGAACAAGACCAAAACCAAGACTACCACATCAGTTCAAGATCAGCCAAGAAACTTGGCTGGAGACAGAATAAGCAACAGGCACATCCCAAACATAACTGAAGCAAAACCAAGTCAGGACTCTTTTATGACAGATCAGACAAGTTCCGTGTTTCTTCACGTAATAAGATCTCTGCCAACATTGCTCATTACAGTGAAGTCAACTCTGATTTAAATTATCATAATATGGGGTGGCTGGCCCAAGTGATTTGCTTGATCTTGTGCCTTGATCTTATCTTACACTGCTTTCATGTAAAGCGCCATTTAACTTCACTCAGTTGTACTTTAAAAGTGCATATGTAGAAAAAGTGTAGAAAATGTGAGGGCAGAGAGACCAGCCTCAGAGGATGTAAAAAACCAATACCAAACTCCCTCTAAGATTGTCTGACTGA
Source organism: Phainopepla nitens (assembly GCA_013400175.1). Lineage (NCBI taxonomy): Eukaryota > Metazoa > Chordata > Aves > Passeriformes > Bombycillidae > Phainopepla > Phainopepla nitens. The sequence continues at coordinate 418,215 of VXBQ01010962.1, forward strand.
CTGAATGCTGATCAGTGTGAAGGAGCCTGATGTTGTTAGAACTGCTCCTCTGCAGTTTTCACAGCTTGCTTGTTTTGGGTGGCATCTTAGTGTCTCTAACTCTCCAGAATGTGAGTAAACACATGCAAAATCTTCTAAAGAGCAGCATTTTCTAGCATGAGACATCTCTGTCAAGGTGAGAGGGAGGAAAGAGAAAGTTGTCCCGCTCCCTGGCAGGGAATGGGAAGGTGGTTCTTGCTGGAGCCTGACCCACATCCTGATGCCCATCTCCCACTCTGCAGGAAACAAATCCAACACACAGAGCAGCAGCACTCAATGGCTTCTCAAAGATGGCCCTTACTGGTGCTTGGGCCATCCTTAGCTCTCATACAGGGTTTTCTGGTAGGACACCTTCAGTCCCTTTTCCAAGAAGTGTTCCCTTCCCTAAGCATCGCTCTCAGCACACAAGCAGCCTTGGTGCAGAGCACGCTCTTGTCACAAGACTAAAATGGGATGGATGGAGTGATATCTCCATTCCCCTGTGGGTCTAAATTGCAAATACATCACTGAGCATCCCAGGAATGAGACGAATAACAGCAGTTCCTGCATGGACCAGATTCCCTTTCTTTGAAGCAATATCCTGGGCTGATCCTCATCATCACTCTACCTTCTGGTTAAAAATACCTGTGACCTTGTGAAACTTCACAGCTCTCTCTGGGCAGCCAGCCCCTCCCTGCCCAGTGAAACACCCGTGGAGGTCTACTGAGGACCAGGCAGTTCTGCCTGTCTCCACGTGCGGCTGCCCTTGATCTGATATCCTCCTGATACTTGACTCCTCCTATTTTTAATCTTCCCCCACAGCTTGATAACCTACTTGTTATGCACCTACACGGACACATGCACTAACCTGCCGGGGGGGACGGAGGGCGGGGGC
>VXBQ01010962.1:420825-459051 GCA_013400175.1 Phainopepla nitens
AGGTGCGCCCGCTCCCGCCGGCCCCGCTCCGCCCTAGGGCGGGTAACCCCCCGCCGCCGCCCCGACCTGACCCGCGCCCGCTCCGCCGGTACCCGGTTGCGCCCTGGGAGGCGGCGGCAGGATGAGAGTGAACGAGAGCGAGCTGAACAGCTCCGTCCTGCCGCGGGACCCGCCGGCCGAGGGCGCCCCGCGCCGCCAGCCCTGNNCGCCGCCAGCCCTGGGTGACCTCCACGCTGGCTGCCATCCTCATCTTCACCATCGCGGTGGACCTGCTGGGCAACCTCTTGGTCATCCTCTCCGTCTACCGCAACAAGAAGCTGCGAAACGCGGGTAAGGGGCGGCCGGGAGGCCCGGGGGCGCCGCCCGGGCTGGGGTGGGTGGGGGTCCCGTGGCCCCGGGAGGCAGCGCCGTGGCCTCTTGCTCTGCCGGGAAACTTTCCCCGAGCGCGGAACTCCGGGGTTGGGCTCTTTGCCTCCATCCCCAGCTGGCGGTTATAGGCTGTGACAGATGCCAAGAACTCCCGTCTTTCCTGCCGACTCGGTAATCGAGCGGGAAAGGGTATTTTTAGCTCCCGCCACTGAATCCTGGTGTTATTTTTAGCTCTCGGCAGTTCCCACCTAGCAGAAGAGAATGGCAAGTAAGTCGTATTTAAGAATGAAATGTAGACACGGTACCGGGAATGCTGCCTTGGCATACGGTGTGTGTCTGTGCATGCTGGATGCTAGTCTTCTGATTGATTTTCTTTGAGTTACAGAAATGTCTCCAGTAACAAATTCTATGGTTGGAGCTTCAAATCAAGCGAATACGAAGTTATAAACATTGCAGGATTCAGACAATTCCCTCCCCCCACCTTTGTTCGCCTCCCACTTGCTGTGTCTAGGTCTTTGGGGAATGGAAAGCATCTAACAGTAAACAGCTTTAGGCACCTTTAAAAAAAAAAATCTCTAATTTTGACAGGATAGGATCTGTGCTGGTCTATTGAGTAAATCCCTCTTAGTTCATGGATTATTGGTCAGACAGGCAGCAACTTCTTCAGATTCATTCTGCTTTATCATGTCAGACCAGCTGCTGTGCACGTGTACCAAATCTGTGCACTCCAAACCCTATGCATCTTTCATTGAAAAAAATACAGGAGCATGGGAAGAGAGCTGTACTGGTAATGAAAGCAGAATTTCACTCCATGACAACTGAGAAGCTGCTTTTATTTTTTTTTTTTTTTCACAACTGGGCTGTCAGAGTCTTCATTACTACTGCACTACATTTGTTAGTTAGTGGTTTAAAATTCATCTGAGGGAAGCTTGAGCCTGGGCTTTTCTCTGAGCTAGCCTTAGAAAGGTATCTAGTATTGGACTCTGGCAAACAGTGCCATGCTGATCTTTCTAAGGTTAATTCAGGTAATTCAAGTGGAGTGTCTGCTTCAGTTTCATTCAGCCATAGGTGGAATGCCACACACAAGATCCAAGTGAAACACAACAGGTTTTAATTTTTTTTTTTTCCTCCCTACAATTGCCACTGATGTAAATTCTACGAGCTATGTTACCTTCCTACCTTTCATTGACAGAAATTCCATTCACTGCAGCTGGCAGGGTAGCACGTGCCATGGCATGTAATTGAGAGGAGGCTCCAGCTCCAGAGGTCCAAGAGAGCACTTGACTACCCTTGTTCCCTGGAGGATTTTTAGATGGAGGGTGAAAGGGCTGAGACAGGCGATTACTTGGGTTACCCTAGAGGAATGGGTGATAATCTCCTCCTCTTTAATTGATGCATCTGTGCTTTAGCCCTTCTGTGGGTAGTTGGCAATAGGGACGAGTCTGGTGAAGTCTGAAATAAACGTGGTGTCTGTTTTCTGGAGACATAACTGAATCCTTGGGCTCTGTGTGTGTGCATCCTCTCTGCTGTAGATACTCTGTAATCCCTCCTCAATTTCAACACGTGCTCACTTGCTCACTCACTGCGTTTCTTGTTCTTGCCTTTTCTGTCATAGTGACTGTTAAGAACTGCAATAAACTGGCAACAGCTAGGAGAATAGAGCATTCTTCTGAACATAAATTGTTTGAGACTTGAACATGAACTAGATGCTGCTTGACCCTCTGAAATTAAGGATTAATTAAATCAAGTAGACACTTGGTACAATGTGGTAGATAGTTTATAGTTTTGATTTAGGGGAAAAATAGGAACAAGCTTTTAAAGTTCTTAAGTTTGGGTGTTTTTTCTTTTTCTTTAAAACATGGGGAGGGGTTAGTAAATGGATTAAAGAAATCTTTGGAAATAACACAAGTTTTAAAAAGGTGTTCTAAGTGTTCTTGACTAATTCTGCAAAAACCAGTGCCTGGGCATAATTTTATTTATGTGAGCACTACTATTAAATTGGGCCTTCAGTTAGGAAGGGGTTACTCAGGCAAGTAAGTTTGTAACAGGGAATAAGTATTTAGAAGACCCTTACCTAATATTTGTAAGTTTGAAGACTAAAGTCTCCCAAGTCTTGTTTATCCTAATTCAGATTATTCAGGAAGAGATTACATTGAAAATAACCTGATTTATACATACAACTAATTTGTAACTTGGTAATGCCAAAGGCAGTTATGACTTTTTACAGAAATGTAATAAGAAAGAAACTTCTACTTTTGCAACAACTTATATTAATTAAGTCTTGCTGGCACACTTATTGAGGAAAAAGGACACAGGATGAAAATTCCACTGGAAAAAGGTCAGGGAGGAACAGAAGATGCCTCCTGAAGAAAATGTATCTCACTGAAGATTTTCTTCCCTCTTTGCAAGAGAGGACTAACAGAAATAAGGAGTCTTTAACCCTTTCACAAAAAGGTGGATTTGGTGGGGGAAAACATCTTGCATCTCTGTCCTACTCTCTATTATAGACATATCTATTGGAAGATACTACAAATTGAACCTGTGGATTTACAATTTAAAAAGTGCATTGGGGAATAGTAGGAAGGCCTAGAAAAACCTTCTCAACAAGTGGTGTAACCTTCCTGACAGTCAGAAGGTTAGTAAAAGACTCTGATCAAAGCAGAGAAGTCAGTAACTCAAAGAAGTTTGTCTCAGCAAGCGAGGAGTGTCTGATACTGCAGGCTCCTTCATAGGCACAAGCATGGCTTCAATAGATGCTCTTCTAGACACAGAAGCTGATGATGCAACTGGTAGGATCCTCTTTTATTTAATGTACTTGACTTGTAATAAGTTTCATAGTTCTGGTCTGTTATTTCTTTTATGGTGGCTTGTAATCCAAGAGGTGCCTGACACCAATTCAGTCCCGATGGGAGCAGCTGCAATTTAAAGCTGACCTACACAAAGACTGAATTTGGTTTATGATATCTGTAATCTTTTAACTTTGAAACAAAGTTCAAGGGAAACATTCAAGGCATAAGGATTTTAATGACCATATCTTGGTAGCATATTCATGCAGCTTGAACTTTAACTGATGTGCCTTCTTTAATAACTAACTTTAAGAGAATGAGAATAGATCATTTAAAAAAGTTTTGTGTAAATCCTTCTCTCATTCACCGTTATAAATATTCATAGATCAGAATTAAGGTCATTCAACAGATCCACCCTGGCAAGATGCAATAACTAGCCTTAGGGGAAGGTGTATTAAAATACTGTTGGTACTTTTGACAAGTGGAATTTTTACTTGAAACTGTCAACATCAAATCAGAGCAGCTCAGAAAACTGAGGAGATCATTTAAGTGATTTATGTAATACTACACACAAATTTGGTGATTGTTGGTATCCTTATGCCTTTGTTGTTACCCACACCAAGAAAAACAATACATCAAGAACAAGGTGAGGGAGCAGTTCTAAGTCTTTGACTATGGACATTAGTTTTCTGGTAGTGACATTAAAATGCCAACACACGCCTGTTCTTTTGGTGACAGGTGGATTTGGGTACTCAGTGATTGCAGGACTGGACCATTCTTAGGGTCAATGAAGTTTTCTTGAATGGTATTACACCTCTTGCTCTTCTTTCTCTTCCTTTTGAAACTGTTCTCTTGGCCTGGCGAGTTGCTTTTTTCCTGGATGCTTCGTGTGCTGAGGTCCAAAAGTTCCCTGACTACCCCCTCCAAAGAGTCCAGATTGGGAAGGGAGCCAGCTCCAGCAGAGAGAAGGGAGGCCCAGCAGTCTCACCCTCACTCCTGTGTGCCTGTCCTATCTGCTAACACTTGGCATGGGTTGGGATAATCCAGGGACTGGTGCCGAGCTGGTAACTAGCACCTACCAAATCAGGGCAGAAAGCTGCATTCACCTGCTTCTCACTGGTCTCAGTTCTGTGCTAGGTGTATTTGGGTTTTTGTACTTTTTTTTCCCCCTAGTTTTCCACATCCTTGGCCCCAGTGTTTTGTTGCTAAAACTTTGTTACTAGTGAAGAAGGCATAGAGGAAGTTTGACATTGCTGAGGCCCCTGGGCAGCAAGATACAGTTAATTTCACTAGGACTGCACACATGCTTAAACTTACCTATGTGTGGTAACTACTTTTCTGAATGAGATGGCAATGACAAAGGGCAAAAACCCCGATGTTTGTATGCTCAATCTGCCTCACTTGCTTTAGATCCCAAGAGTTCTGTGAAGACAGCTCTGTGAGTGCTCAAAAGAATACAATGAACTCAAGCGTAATCTTGAGTAAGGGTAATCTCTCTAAAATCTCTTAAGATCAGTGAAGTCACTCTTGAAAGGACTAAGTAACACAGCTACTTATGATTTTTGTTTTTCCATTCTTTGCTGAATAGTACAGCCACTGCAGAATTAGGATTGGGAATCTATCAGTAAGAACTTAATTTTTGAGGCTTTTCAAACTGGTCCTGGATTTTCATTTAAGCAGTGTAAGAATCTAGGTGAAGGGTGCTCATCTCTTAATGCATTTTCTAGAATAAAAATTTTAAAAATAAGAATGGAGCTATCTTTTGATAACCAGATTGGAGATATCATCAGCCTTTTCAGAAAAATATTGTTCTTGATGATGTTTTGCTTTTAGCTTTTAAATTATAATGTTAAATGTTCTTGTAAAGATTGTTTTATCTAATAAATTAAACTCCTGCTGTGAATTGAGACTAATGAAATCATTCTTTTTGTCACAGGTGAACCTTGGACTTCATTTTGTGCCCTGAGAGACTGTGGGTAACCTGACAAATACTTGACTCAAGGAAGAGAACTTAGAAGATCAAGTTATAGCACAAATTCAGGGTTCTGATAAAAACTGAGATGTTGATGGCAATGAACATTATTTCAGAAATTAATAACTTCCAGTATTAAAAATGGTAAGCTGTTTGGGAGAAGGGAAAATATCTAGAGGAGATCCTGAATTTTGCCAATTGTTGAACAGAACTGAACATAAAAATAGTTTCAATAAAGTTGTTCCTCAGACTGGTTTTGATTGAATAATTTACTGAATCAAAGGTTTGCTTCCAAGACTTGTTTAAATGGTGCTGTTAGTGACCCAGAGGTAGAGGTGAGTATTTCAAGTAATTACTAATTTATTCTTACTAATGTGTCTGTCAAGCTCAGCTATTTATTATTTTTGTGAGATTCTGCATTTTGAAGCTTTTAGAGACATTTGCTTTTTCTAGTTAGATGCTGCCAGTGGGTGGTGATACTCATATGCTCTACTATTTGCTGTCTCTTTTGCGTTATTTTTTGAGGAGTTTTCCCTTTTCTCATAAAGCCATTTTTTCATCTTTCATCTTTTCATTGGCAATACTCGATTTGCTTCTGCTCTTATCTCTTTCCTATTACTTTTCACGCTATCCACTTTTCTTTCATAACATAAATACTTCATGTCTTTCCAGTGGTCAGACGCCATCAAGTCTAGGTTAGTGACAGAAAATGCTGCTAGAGCACTGGATGCCTACTCTTGGTAGCAATGTCCATTCTGTTTCTCTAGTGAGACTTGCTTTCCCAGGGCAGTAAAAACTTTGCAGTGTCAATTCAGTGCTAATGCATCACAGTTTAGTTTTGGAATGTCAAGAAGAACTTGTCCCCCTTGCTGTTTGCAGTTTTTCTTCTAGAGCTGAGCTGCCTTAAATACCAGGTTTCCATTCCTGAGAAACAGTTGCAGAGCTCTGTTTCAGGACAGGTATTACTAAGAATTCCTCAGGATAACAGAACACAAATTGTTAACAAAGCAAATAATGTTTGCTTATTGAATGAACAAATAAACATGGATTTAATGTGCATAGTTAAGTAATGCTTGGGACTATAATACAAATGCAAATACAAAAGTTCTTTCCAAATCTAGCCCTCCTGAAGTCACGGGTGGCATAATCAAGGTTTCTGCCTTAAATTACAGGAAAAAGAATGTCAGATTAACTTCTTACTTTTTAAGACTGGTTAAAATATGCAGATGAACTTCACCAGTGCCCCTAAATTCGGATGACAAGCATGGTGCAAGCTTCTTAATGTTTTCTTTTTTTTTTTTTTCAAGTAGAGCAGCAACTGAAAGTAATCAGAAAAGGTATTTACAACATTTAGATATTGGCTTTATAGCTTTGTGGTAATAACTGATCTGTATGTGTAAAAAGTTTCATGTTCTATACTTTTTTTTTAAATGAAGAAGCAAACTTCTTCCCATCCTTGGAGAAACACAGCACCAGAAGTAAAAATTTTCAGCTCATTCTTTTCATGTTATGAATTTCCTAATACAGTACCAGGTTGTATAGTTAGATGTGCTTTTTGAAGAATAGGTATTAGACTGCTGGTCTTCATAAAAGTTCAGATCTTGATTACATCAGAGAATCCTGTGCTTGAGTTGGGGACTTAAATTTAGTTGTTGGTCTTTTGGGCAGGGTGGTGGGTTGGGTTTCCTTGATGGTGGAGGACTAGTCTTTTCCATTGCTAGAATTCCAAAAAAGTCCTTCAATGCTTCATTTGGACTCTCTCTGCTATCCTAAGAACCCCCATTCTCTAAAATAAGGGAAAATAGAAGCAGCTGATTTTAAACACTTATGTGTGACCAGCACTGAAATTCTCTAGTCAAACACAGACTAAGCAGATGGAAGGGTTTCAGATTAATTATATTTTTCAGTTAACACCTTTAAACTGACTGTTCAGCTAACTTTGTTGTATAAGTTGGACTGGATATGTGCTTTTTTAATTTAAGCCTATAGAAACCCCCATTCAGCATGATGTGTACACGATATTCTACATATGGTGCTGAAATATGAGCTCTGTTTATATCGTATCACTGTGGGGTTGTTTGGGGTTTGTTTTTGGCTGCAGATGCAAGGTTAGCAAAACTGATTTGTCTTCAGGGAGAGGTTTCCAAGCAGAGGTAGTTTTGCCCCTGTGCTGACAGAGGTCAGCTCCATTCTTGCTGTTGAGGTCAATGTGACTTGTTTTTTAGTCAGCTGTTCCAGCTGCACCAAGTGTAAGCATATTGAGGTTATGGTGGAGCTGCCAGGACCTTGTTACTCAGCCAGACAAAGTGGCCAGCTCTGTAGAGATGAACCCAAGTGGTGAAAGGGTATGAGTATAGGGATCAGATTTGAAAATTGATATCTGGTCACACCATGCAGAAGTTTTGCCAGATCTTTACATTTGGGGAAAAAAAAGATAAATATTATTTTTTCCCCAGTAGTGACTGCAGGTTTCATATTATCTTTCTGATTTCCAGAAAGACTAAGGAGTAGAAAACTGTCCATTAGACAAACTTGATTTTTAAGGACACATTTTTGTGTAGTTTGGGTTCATTAATTTACAGGTACATCCAGAAATGTTTCCTCTAATTTGGTGTTTTTTTCAGAAAGGACCTTTTCATTTAACTTTTTTTTTTTTCTACTGCAACATCTGCTGGCACATTGTAACTCATAATTTTGTGTATTGATTGTGGATATACACACTCCAGAAATTAGTCTCTCTCATATGCAGGAGGACAATATTCAGCATTTCTGAGGGGAGGGAGGACAGTAATCTTTACCTTTCCTCCACCTAGGCACAGGTGCTGGCTTTAGTTCTTAGGATAAATGAGAAGAATTTTGGTGGTTTTGTAATTCATGGTTATTGAGACTTCTGCCACGGGATTTTTTGTATTGGTGAGTGTCATGTACACATAATCTTCATTGGCCAAGCTCATTCTGACTGTTCTGGATGCAAACTTTCAGGACTACAGAGTTAACAAAAATTCTCAAGCTCAGTAAAAGAGCTTTTCAGTTCTGAATAAGGGTAAGTATGGAGGGGACAGCAATTTGTCTTAGCATATGTTAATTACCTAATGTAGAGCTCAAAATGCCATCAGATTTTCTTGCTCTTGCTGCAAAGGTTTTTGAACAATTTTTTGGCAAATTTTTGGGCATTTTGTGTTTTCACGTACGAATTTGTGTACGTACTATTGTTTTTTGCAGCTCTTCTGATTCCTTGTTCTCTTGCCCATCCAGTGCATCCCACTACTGCAGTGCCTGATAATATGGTCAACTATGAACATTTTGTTGGTTGGTGGGAAACTGCCTTGATTTTTCTTGATTTTTGTGGCATAATACCTGTCTCCTTTGTCGGCAATCTCCAAAAATATTTTGTATTTGCCTAACATACCCACTTTTGTTCAATTACTTTTCCATGTTCCTGTGAATTTGTCGTGCTTCTGCTCATCATACATTTGCACTTTTTCTTTGGATGATCCATACCATTGAGTATTATGCTGAGGATGGCATGAAGAACAACTTTGCACTAGTCTTGCTAAATTTTTTGCTGCTGTATTTTTTGTTTTGTTTTCCTTTGTTTTTTTTCCCCCACTGAGTGTAGATGTCAGGCTTTTTTTCCTGAAAGGCTCTTATTTTAGAGTTGTTATTGACTCAGGTCATTCCCTCATGGTCTCCTTTACACATTCTGTCAAAACTGGTATTTATACACTGTAAAAACAGAATTCTGACATGCTGCACTATTCTTAGTGGCATTAGGAATACTATCATTTTAAACGAAGTGCTGCTTTTGTAATTATTCCTGGTAAGACTTTCTAATGCATAATTTGTGACAACCTAGGGGAGATGATACAGTTGTGCAGAGCTTGCACTTGTACCTTGTTAATATCACTTGCAGCTATTGTTATCTGCAATGTGGCCTAAAGATGTGGCTGAACCTTACAAATGTGGACATGCAGAAGCATGAATGGAAGAAAATGAGGTGTACAGGATAAGTTTAAGTAACCTAGTGGGTGTAGAATTTGCAATCTGCTGGGTTTTGGTGCTTGTTTTGTACTGGGATATCCCATCTGTCACGAGTGATGCATCTTTTCATTGCAAGCTTTTTTCATTGCTAGTGGGTGTTTTGTTTTACTTTTTCTCAAGCTCTTGCAGTGGCAGGGCTTTGCTGCCAGAATGCTTCCTGGGGTAAACCTGCCTGAGCACATCTTTCTAGTACAGCCATAACTATCACCAAAGCAGAGAATTGATTTTGAAGATCTTGTGCTTATATTTAGATATTCATATTATCTCCTGTCCCCATATTTACTCAGAAAACTTTCTTGATCAAATTCAAATTTCATGGAGGTTTCTGTCTTTTGAGCTGCTGATCATTCGTTGTGATGATTGGACAGAATGTTTGCTTACTTTACTCAAAAACAAGAAACTTGCTTGTCTTGCAAATAAATCTCCAAATCATGAATTTGCTTGTGTTGTTTTTTTGGTCTACTCTCTTATACAGGTATTCCAATGAAGTAAATGAAGTTTTCAAGTAGTAACATTGTGAGGCAGCTCCAGTGTGTTTGATTTAAGCTAATTCCTATTCTGAAGACATATTTACCAGCATTATTTTAAGGATTTTATTTTGTTGGAACATTTCTACATATTCATTTGATAAGTGTGAATGCAGTATGTGATCAAATACTATTTTATAGAAACACAAAATGTTGGCATTCTAGTACACTGGAAATAAGTGACTGTCTAATGATCATGTGCAAAGTAAAATTATTTTGTTTTTTTTATATTCAGAAACTCTGAGCCTATACTGAGGTAAGAAAAGAGTCATATGAGCTGACAAATTAGCAACACAGTGTAACTGGAAAAATTAGATTACCGTGTCAGCTGTAATAGGGCACTCATTAGTTTGTAATCCTAAACCAAACCTTCTTCTCACAGGTGTAATTACTGAGTTAGTTATTAGAAGTAAGGTACACTCTCTGCATGTGTACCTGTAAGAGTGCTTGGGGCTGGAGTCTCTGTCTTAACAGAGACTGCTCTAAGGACTAAAAGCCCCAGCCCACAACCAGTGATGACAGCTGCAGTAATTACAGTGCTCCTGGTGAACAGAAAAAGCCTCACTGCAAACTTTCATTAATTCAAGGTGGTTTCAGTCCACAGGGTGTCATTCAGCTAGCAGCCTCCAAATGCTGCTGCTCTTTCTTGCTTTTAATTTCTCTTGCTTCTGGAAAAGAAATTAGGCCCTTCAGAGTCCGGAAGTTTCAGGATGAGTTTTTTGCTGGGAGTGTCATTTGATAAGTATAGTTGGTAAGTATTGATATAGTTGATAAGTACAGTGACTTATTTGTCCTGAACTTAATTATTCCACTTAGTTTTTAGCTCCAACTTGGAATTATTCTTGGCCACCATGCAGAATGGTACATCTGCTCACGGATGCCTGTGCACCATCTGTGAAATGGATATTCATGGAGCTAGGTGCCATCATAAACCTTGTCACAAAGAGGCTTTCCAGAGGAGTCTTCTCTTTCATTCATGACACCTTGCTTCCACCAGGTTTCTGATAATCTCAGGTTGCACTGTTAAGGGAACGCGTTTGATTCAGTTCTTGTACCTGATCATTATCTACAGGGATAATGAAACATTTTTTTGCTCATAAGTAAAATAAAATAGCATGTTATCCAGCATGCCCTAAAGGTCTATATAATACATACAAGTAGGCATAGTTAATTTTGTCTTTTTTTCTTCCTTTTTTTTTTTTCCTCTGGAGTGTTAAGCAGCTTTAAGTTGTTTTTCCAGCTGTTTAACAACGATGGGCAGCACTCTGCAATGCTTATTTTTGTTCCTTCGGGGGGCAGAGTTAAAATCTTCTACTGAAGTTCTAATGAAAGGACACCAGTTGTCCATTTCCTTACTGTCTTCCAGAACCATCTTCCCAGTCTCTGTGGATTTCATTGACTCCATATCAATACTCAAATTTCAGATATGACCTTTATGTTTCAATCTCTGTCCATGTGTTGAACACTAAATTTCTGAGCACTTGCATATGTGTGACCTCTGTCTTGTTCTCCCTGAGATTTTTGATTTTAAGACTATCCTTTTTGTCCTCCTATCTGTCATGAATGTTTTTTCATCTTTGTTCTTAGCCAAAGCTTATAATGAATTACATTTTGTTTGATCCTCTCATAGATCTTGCTTTATGGCATGATTTTCAGGCTATCAGTGTAGAAAATATAAATCCATTGGCTCCTGTTGCTTTTTGCGGTCCCTAGATGATTTTATCTACTTGTTTTCTCTGTCAAACCCTGTTTCATTTAAATTGTGATTACATTTAGGAAACAAGGACTTTAAAAACTGCACTTTATCGCTTCATGTATTCTGCATCTACATCAAATGCCTACAGTTTCCAAATCATTGTGAAACACCAGAGGTGTTCAGCTATGAAGTCTTTTCTACATGTACAGATAGCATTCCAGTTAATGACAACTACTACTATCTGGAAGAAAGTACAGCAACAATGCAACTTCAGTCAAAACCATTTCAAAAGATAGGAATTTTTTGGTAAGTCGGGGAAAAAGAATTGAACAATCTGAAATGTAGCATTTAGGATTTATTGACATATATGTGTTGATTCTTGCTGTTCAGCTTTTTGTTGGGGTATGGCCACTGGACAATACAATCTGCTTGGAGTTAAGCTGTTTAAACCAGTACCTAATGCTTTGTTAAGTGTCCAGACAGATGGCTTATTTTAGTGTATCAGCATTGCCTTCAGAATTTAATGGTATACTGGAACTGTTCAGAGATGAGGGGCTATGGAGAAAGGAATCAATAGGAATTTTTAAATTAATGTCAGGGAAGTGAAGCAAATGGTAGAATGATTTTGAACCTAGATTTCCCATTTTCTAGTCTTGGGAATCAAGGAAAGAAAAATCATTGCATTTTTTTTTCTGTCACTATTGACTTTTACTGATACAGTTAGATATTGCTTGGGTCTAAACTGATTTCCCTGATAACACTAAATCCCTTCAAGTAGTAATAGTGTATGCACTGTGCAAACCATTGACACCAAAAAAAAAAGTGGCAGACATATGTAATGAAATAATAAGAGTAAGATCTTTCTAAGTATGGAACAAAATATTCCAACCACATGATTCTTTTTTTTTTTCAGAATTCTGGTATTAGAAAATCTGGACTTGACAGTAGTTAAAAGTAGTGACTCTCATTTAAGGTCCTGTGCATTTCCTAGAGTCTACTCTGTACAGAGCCTTTGGCTCTGGAACTGAAGGTGCCACCAATGCCAAAGATTCTTACAGATCCTTAGTTCTCAGAGTTCTGTCTAAAGTCCTGTCAGAGTCTGTTATACTTTTTCAATTAGACTTGAAGAGTGTAAAAAATTAATCCAGAACAAGAAAGATAGTAGATCGCATGCTGATTTAAGATAAACAGGCAGTTATGTATAGGGAAGTTGTAGGTGGAGTTAGTCAGGTATTTGAAGAAGAAAAAGGACTAGGATGACTTCCTAATTCCTTTCTATACAAACTGAAATAGGAGTATGGCTTTATGATCAATTTTTCTTTTTTCAACTGAAGTAATGCTCAGCATAGCTTGGGCAGAATTTTCCAGGAAAATTAAACAACATCTGGGATTAACATCAGTCTGTTTTATTTGGGCCCATACTGTTTATATGTCTGTTGACATTTTTTTGAGGTATGTGCAATGCTAAGTAATTTCTTATCAGCTGAGAATGAATTTCCTTCTTATTTTATGACTGTTTCCTGTCACATCTACTGTTGTAATATTGTAAAAGCCCAGTTTCTAAGCCATTTTTTGCTTCATTGTTTGGGTGACAGTGGCCTGTATGTAGCATTGTAGTTCTGCTGCTGAATCTACTGGTTCCAATACTTTGTTCTCATGAACATTTCTCAGCTTCATTCTGGAACAGTCTTTTGTTCCAGTATGACAGCTAAAGTTTATCCTAAATAATTGCAGAAAGTGTCATCTTCCACAGCACCTCTGTGCCACAGAGTAGCCTTGTACCAGACTATAACAAGCTTTTCTTCTGACTTGGTTTTTTACAGAATGAACTTATATTAAATGCATTTAATTTTTTACTACATCTCCAGTTTTATCTGATCCATCTTTCTATTTTCTCTCACTTGCTTTCTTCAGTGTCTCCTCATGTTCTCTCTGCATTTGTATCCTGTCTTTAGCTATTGCAGGGATACCTGTATTGTCCCTGAATTAGTCTCTTTTTTTTTTCTTTGTCAGTGTTGCACTAATCCACTGTTGATTTTATCCCCAAAAAGAATAAAAAAATATTTACACTATGTATCTAGCATGTACTGTTTAGCTGAGTATTTTTTTGTAAATATCCATTTTTTTCTTTAGAACAGTTTAATTTGTTTGCATCACCTGTTTGATCATCTGATCTTAAATGCTGCTTAAGTTGTGTATAGACTCTTCTTATTTCTTAATAGCTGTGTTAGGATCTTCAAGATCAATACAAATTGTAGTTAGGAGGGCTGTGCTATTAACCTGTTTCCTGACAAATTCACACTGATTATATGGTTCTTCCTTTTCTAGGTGTGTTTGTGAATCTATTGGTCAAAGTCCATTTCCCTAAAACTTCTATATATTTTAAAGGAACATATCAATCATGACAAATATGCAGTACTCAGGAATGCCCACAGCCTCTTAAAGAATTTCAGGTGCTGATTAATGAGGTTTATTTGAGTGATGAATGCATGTTCTGACCATGTCTAGTTTAGCATATTTAGGTATAGCAAAAAGGAAGCTTTTCAGCTTCAGTGGTGCTGTAAAACTTTTGAGAGAAATTAAGAACTGTCCTTATTCTGGGCTGTTGCTTCCACTAAGTCATCTCACCTTGGGCATTTTGGATCCTTTCACATCTTAAATGTGTCAGGTAAGGCAGCATCAGATTGTCTTACCTGAGACCTATTGTCTCTGCAAAGTGAGTATCCCTAACAATGCATTCTGTTCAGACTTCAGTCACTTTAAAAAGCTTGAGACAACTTCTAAATACTGTGAAGGATACTAAGTGTCTCTGAATCCCCAGCTTTATATGCTATTTATTCCGTAGTACTTTAGAGATGAGGCAGAGATCTGTGAATTTGTGTTTGGGGTAAGTCACCTGTTCTGAATATGGCAAACTGTGATTTTTATTTCCCACATTTGTGACCCATTACTTCAAAACTTGTGGCTTTATATAGAGTACACACTGTTGTCCTTTGCAGGGCCAGGAGCTGGACTCAATCCTCCTTCTGGATCTTTCAGCTCAGTATATTCTGTGATATCGTTGCACATATTAATTTCTGATCTTCAAGTTTTATACTCTCCCTGCTCTTTTGTTAGTGTTCTATGAGTCTGTCAGTATGAAAATCAATCTTGATCTTCCCCTATATTTTTACACAATTTTTGTGTAGCTTGTGAAATTCTGTAAATGTACCTTGCCTGATGCATGACTAACTTTGAAACACTTGAATTTTTCTCCAAATTTCCTTTATTATAAATTCCTTTTGCTTACAAAAGTGTTTTACTCAATATGTCCAATACACCTTCAAAAAATGAAATTATTGATGTAATTAGATGTCTTTTCATAATCATGTGCTGACCCAACTTAAATTGCACAGCTGTTTTTGGATGAGGTGATAGAATGAAACATTAAGGGATATTTGCTTTATTTTTTTTTCTTAGATTATTCCAAAATTTGTCATTTTGGGAGGCATGAGTTAGATGGCAAATCTAGGCATGAGACTGTGTGATTCAGCTGACTTGGTTCAACTACAACACAGTCTTTTCAGTACAGCTGTAACTAAACACTTGTTGCTGGATTACAGGTGTTGGGTACTGTGACCTCCCTCTAAAACATCTTAATGTCCAGAATTTTCCATATAATAACATTTAAAACTCCTATGTCCATTTGTGTCTTTGATCTGGTACATCATGAAGATAATTCACTAGTATACAAGTTCCACAGGTCATGCAAATTCTTTTACCTTGATGGCAGCCCTCTTAGCCATGCTCTTTATTTGACTTTTCTGCCTCATATTGCCTAGCCTTAATGAAAATAGAGGACATTAGACATTGTCAGTCAAATGACAATTCAAGTAATGTCTAATATGTCCCAGAAGATATTTTCTGTCACTCTTTTGCATTAGTACCTGAAGCTTGTGGTATTCTTCACAGAGCTGGCCCTAAAATCTTCATTTTTACCAGGTGGAGTGTCATCTCTTTCACCACACCTCCATAGCTTTCCACGCTGCTGAAATCTAAAACTTCATAGAAGATGCTGTAATCTGCCATAAGCAGCAGATGGGCTTGAGTTGCACATCTCTCCTTGCTACATTTCTCCCATCAAAGAAATTACCGTTGTTTTAGAGTGTTTATCCAAAAAAAGCACTCTTCTATACTTGGTGGGAAACCTACAGTGCTACTTATTTACAGGCAGTTCTGTCTGTTTTCTCTTAAGACCAGCACGTCTGATGATCACGTTCAGAAGACTGCAGGATATCTGAATAGATTTACAATAAATTTTACAGGTTCTCCTTTAGCTTGTGAATTTTTAAACTTCTAAATAAAATTGTTTATGTCCTCGTAAACAAGGTGAAATACCAGTCAATGGTGACTATGCATGTGTGAAAATTCTACTGACAGCCATAAAGTAGTCATAAAGTATAGGCTTGGCATAGCTTTAAAATAGCTACAAGAAAAGCTTATACTGTTTGCTGCTATAGCTATGGTCTTTGCCACTTAAACTGTAGACTTCAGAACTTTCTAGAAAGTTTCTGTTCTTCTGATACTGATGTTTATATGGTGATGTTAATTTTAAGGGCTAATGAGTGACTTTGACTTAGAAGTATTATGATCAGAGAAGTAAGCTTTTTACATTAAAACATTAGTCTGGCTCTAGAAGGCAAATGCTTTCTCTCATAAAAGCTAAGTTAATCAGAGAGGACTCCTGAAAAATCTTGTCCCTGAAGAAAATAAGTAGCAGAGCTGAGGTCACAGACTAAACCACAAATCAAGCCACTTAGCATGGCTCAACGATTTATTAGCAGAGCTGTAAACTGTAAACAGAAATTTTTCTAAAAAGCATTGCAGTAGTCCCTCTGTTTATAGTGCCGTGATTAAAAATGGAACTCTCATGACCATTTGAAGGGGAAAGCACAAATATGGAAAGAGTCTTGTTTTCTTTTCCACAACCTTTTCTACCCATTTGAAAAAGTATTTTTTAAACCAGAGGAAAAAGATGAAAGAGACTTATGTTTATGGCAACAAATTAAACTACATAGGAATAATATTACCAATTTCATGCTTTTATCTGTACTGCTCATCATGGACTGAGCTTCTATGTAGTAAACATTGCAAAAGCACAAAAAAAAAGACTTTGCTCTTAAAAGAGCTACTATTAAGCTATTATGGACTCAGTTTGTGCAATTGTTTATTATTTGAAGTCCGATCAAAGCAGTATTCTAGAATTCTCTGCTAATCATTCATTCCAGATGTGTGTCAGAGCTATAACTTGCATTACAGTTAGGCAAGACGTGGCAGACTGAAAGACTTTTTGGTGTTTATGCACGGTGTATATCATATACTAAGGGAAATATATCCCTATTATCTGATATCTTTTGTATTGTGCAGAGCAGCACCCCTTGCAATAATAATAATTTCATTTCTAATTAACATCTGCATAGCTTTGGCTGCACATTTTTTGACCTCTCTGTATATGAGAAAACACCTCCTATTATATATGTAGATATATTTATCTTCAAACCTAATTTCAGATGAACTGAGTATCTCAAACTGTTCTCTTCAATTCTGTGTCATATTTCATCTATTGTATGAAAATCCAGAGCCATCTGCTCCCTTGAATTCAGCTGTGTGGATTTTTTTACCTTGAACTGAGATTCTCACAGTGGATTTTAATAGCCGTGTTATCACCCACATTTTGTTGTGTGAAAGTAGGGTGTCTGTGCTACTACAGAGTTTGGCAGTTTTCTCCTTAATCTCCTTTAAATCAAAAAACCACATCCTTAGCTCCTGTTAGGAGTTAGTTAACTCCAGTTAGGTCCCTCAGCTTTAGGTACTGGAAAGCTGCTCTAAGGTCTTGTCAGTCCCTTCTTTTTTCCAGGCTGAACAGTTCCAACTCTTTCAGTCTGCCTGCCTAGGAGAGGTGCTCCAGTCCTCTGATGGGCTTTGTGCCCCTCCTTTGGACCTGCTCCAGCAGGTCCACGGTGTCCTTATGTTGGGGACCCCAGAGCTGGATGCAGTATTCTGGGTGGGGTCTTACCAGAGCAGAGTAGAAGGACAGAATGACAGAATCCCTCCCTGTCCCTGCTGGCCACGCTGCTTTGGATGCACAAGCCCAGGACATGACTGGTTTTTTGGGCTGCAGGTGCTCGTTGCTGGGTCATGTTGAGCTTTGTGTCAACCAGCATTCCCAAGTAATTCTTCCCCAGTCAAAAGGTGTTGACACACCAAGACTGCAGCTCAGAAAAACTGAGAGATGGAAAGAAAGTACCAACTTCTCTACCTCAGCTTTGGAGTAGAGAAAACAGCAGGAAAGTTGGACTCACAGGAGCATTCTTGAGAGAAAACTTTCCAGCGGGAGAGTGTACAGTGTACATCCCTCTTGTACTGCTATGGGCAAGCATAGAATTGTGAGGATCTGTAAGTGTTGGCAATTTTCTCTTTCTGTCCTTGAGATAAAAGATTTTTTGTGTTTTGGGAGCTGCTGACTGGGAAAAAGTTCAATTTGTCCTCTTCAGAAAACCCTGGATAGGTAGGCAAGGCTTTACAGTTTTCTGTAAGGACTGTTTTTAGAAATTCACTTCCTGTTGTCTTTCAAATATAGTCACCTCCCAGAGATTCTTTTATTTTTCCACATGACCATTTTTGTACAAGTGGACACTGATGGGTTGTTGTGGGTTTGTTTTGCTGTTGTGGTTTTGGTTTGTTTTTTTTTTTTTTTTTCAGACAGCATGCTTTTTCAGGGCAGTTTCATTTAAACCCACAAACATGTTAATGATATTGAATGCCCCAGTCAAACACTGGTTATTCCTGAAATGCTTTTGCGGTGCTTAGCTATGCGTGTCACTGCTGAAGTGTCTGGAACTGAAAGCCATTATGAAGATTTTTATTGTTTGTTTTTCTTTTTTTTTTCTTTCTTGTCTAAACTGAACTTAAGATTAAAATGTAAACAAACAGAATTTGCAACGAGTCCAGGAATACTTCAGATAGTTCTGTCTTCATCTTATTGCAACACCTCCACAAAAGCATATCATGATTGATGTATTAAACATCTAGGGGGGAAAATAGCTTCAGTGCCAGTTATGCTTGAGAAGAAGAGGCAAAAGTATTTTGTTTTCTATCCAGACACTCAAGGCACTTTCTGCTCAAATGACTCGACTCTTCTGGTAAACAAAGTATTCAAAATGAAGTTCCTAAGACATGTTTTCTAGCAGTAGTAACTAAAATATTTCTTATGTCACTGTACCTACATGCCTCCTATGTCCATGCTCCAGCCACTCAAGTACATGGATTTATCTAAAATCAAAATTTATTCCAAGACACTGCATTCCCCTTTGGCTTATCAGCTGCTTGAATAGTCACAAAAGTCATGTTAATAAAGGCAACTGCTTTTCATCAAAATAAAGTTTGTGATGCTGTATTTTGAGTGCTGACAGGCCAAAGCTGTGCACATCAGTTGCAGTCCAAAGTTCAGAAAGAAATTTCAGCTAAATTTTCTGGAGTGTATATATTTTTTGTTGTTTTCAGGTTAATTCCTAGGTGGCTGTACATTTTACCCCATCTTTCAACGTTTTTCATATGAAAGCGCTAATGAATGTTATGAAGCAGCCAGGTTTTTTCTTTTTTTTTTCCGGTTTCTAAGGCAGATGGATGGCTTGAAAATCGCAAAATTGACCATTTCCAGCAAGAAAGTAAGCTGACTGTTTTGTGTCAGTGATTCTGTCCCCTAATGACATCTTTTAATCTAAATGGCACTTTTTGCAGGTTTTTTTGTTTCCTCCCAAAATTTTGAAGAGTGATTTTTCATAAGGGAACATCACTTCTCTTTAGAAACAAGATGAGGTTGCTACCTCATGGGCTGTCAAGCCAAATCTGCCTGATATATATGTTTTGTGAATAATGTCATTAACAACTGCATGAAGCAGAAAGTCTCTTTAGACTTCATCTGCACTGTAGTTATCCAGAATGGAAAAATGTCTCACAGCAGTATTTTCAACAGTTTAGAAATGATACAGCCACAGTGATTGCCATCTGATTTCTGCCTGGCAGGTAGCAGTGGCTGAAAAATGATCTATGACATTACAATGGCCTTTGAATACTGAATGCTATGTATAAACATGACCTTAAAAAGAAAATTTAAAATGTTTGGGTGCTTACGATATATATTTTTTTATGCTTTTGTTTTTGGTTGGAAATTTTGATTTGTTCCACTCTGTGTCTCTTCAACTTTTTGGTCTTTGGGGAATTTAGAAAGCAGCATTAACAGCTCCCAAAATATGGAGTATGTCAAATTCTGTAGGGATGAGAGAAAACAGCTGTTGTAAAAATGTCAGGGAGTCATTCTGCCTCATATCCTACCTAACACAGGATCAGCTCTACTGATGTGACCCTGAGAATCTCCTTGGTCACTTCATGGCTGGATTTCAGAATCTTCCTGCTTAATTCTGTGCTGTGAGCTTATGGAGTAAAAACTGAGTTTACATTTATACATATAAGAACTGCTTTCTCATTCTCTTGAGTGGTTTCTCTTCCTGCTTTGAATGACGTGGGAAATCGGTGAATAGAACTCAAAAGTATCACACCAATTTTTGAGGAGCCTATCTTTGTCATGTGTCTGTGAGGTGCACAAAGACTAAAAATACATAATATTTTTTCAATAACATAATATGAGAAATAGTCAATTGCCCTTTATCCTTCACCCAAGTCCTTATGAAGAAAATTCTCAAAAGATTTTGACCATTTAGAAATCTGCTTTGCGTCCTGTGAATCATCTTATTGAGGTTTATGGCAAAAAATGTCTGCATATGTTGACATGTTTAAAGTTTTTGAAGGCAAAATCTTTAAATTATATTATGTTTTTATGCTTCAAGATAGAGTATAACTTTGTGAAGAATAAAAGAAAAATATTTTTTTAATTAAAAAATAAGGGTTTTTTTCCCTATAGCTTGAAAGCAGCAAGGTATGGCTTGAAAATAAAGTTTCTACACTTACATGTTGAAAACAATCTTTATCTTCTTGCTGCAGTTTTGTTTGTTTGTTTGTTTGTTTTTCCCTGAAAGTTGTTTCCAGCACCTACTGATGTTAATGATCCATTACTCTTTCAGAATTCTCAGAGCCTAGTTTTGAAAGCTTGGTAAGTTTGATATGTTGCCAAATTCAGATTCTGTTTCCTTTTTCTTGGTTTGGTCTTGTAGAATTAATTTATTCTTTGTAATCATGCCCAAGAAAAGCACCTTGATCTGTTGATATTTGAGCAATGATGAGATGACCCAACCTGCCTTGGGTGACACACAAGTCACTGTCTAGAGCAGTTCAATGTGCTTTTTGCAGGCAACACCTAAAAAAAAATACAGGAAAAGAAGGGGAAAAATATATTTTTGATTGCTTTTCATTCTGCTGAGGATAGAAAGGGTAAATGCTGTTTCTTCTGTCACGAATTCTGAGAGATTTAATCAGTTTTGCACATTAGGTAAACAAATTGATATCTCTAGAAGCAAAACTTTCTTTTCTACCTAACAAATGCTACATATTTTTTTACTGATTATAGACTTGAAAAAAGTCTTCCAACCTTTTCACGTCTTGCCACCTTCCTTGCATAAAGTCTTCATTTCATCAGCCATGATTTTAATGACAGTTCTTCTGGAAGAAAAACTGTGTAACAATTCCTCGGCAGATCTTTCTAATATTATTTAATCTTTTTTCATCTTCTGAAATCTAATTTCAGGTATTCTCTTTTGAAAAAGTTTTCCATCAAATTATGAAATAATAACTCTCTATATCTAATTGAATCTGAAATTATTTCAAAGGCAGTATTAAGATGATGAAGTAAATGTTGGTTGACCCTTCATATTTGGAAGAGAAGAGTGAATGGCAATATTAGAACAATCATGAATTATGCAGCAAGTCATGATACTGGTGTAAGACTTCAGGTGCTTGAATTTTACTAACACATCAATCATTAGCAGGGAAACTGGACCCCTGCAGTTAACCCCCTGAGTCAAATAGTTCCTTCTGATCCATTTTTTTGGGGGGTATTTTCCTGAAGTCTTAACCTTAATCATCTTCTGCTTTACAGTCAGTGGACAGCTCAACCCATTATCTTTGCACAATTCAGCCTGTCAGAATTCATTAGCATGCCATCTACAGAGAACTCCCTCTGCAACCAACTGTTTGTTAATTCATCTACAGCAAACTCTGAGGAATTTTTTTTTGAAGAGCCATGTTAGGGAAAAGATTTGATTTATACCTCCTTTGGCACTATTTAGCCAAAGGTTCAGCAAAAGTCACATTTTTACAGCTCACCCACACTTGGTAAGATTTTTTTTCTTCTTGAGATTGTAGAAGTAAAGTACTTTTTCAGCAATGATTCTGGCAGTGCGTAGATACTACAATAAAAATCATGCAATATTATTGCATTGACATGTTTAGAACTTTTTTTTCCCTGTAGGGAATTTATCTTCAATTAAGTACACTAAAAATAAAAAGTTGCAGTATCTTTCAATTTGGAAGTTCCATAAGAGACACTAATTACTTGATGTACCTAAAGCACTTCTTTCTGAGATTGCTACGAGGCGTTGAAACCATCTTCTTTTGGAACGCAATTTATTCATTTTTGTGAGGCCTGACATACTTTTGTAAGAATGTTTCCATGACAATGACCAGCTTCTTCTTTAACTGAAACGAGCTACTTGGTTTCATTCTTATATTGGAGTGCCAAATACTTTAGACAATGATGGGCTTAAGTATTGTATGTAAGTTTATAAATAAAATTCCTATACAATTTTTTCCTTTTTTTTCTTTTTGCATTCATGGGAGTGTCAAAATAAAAAAAAACAATTTGTCATATGCAGGAGTTCTTTCTCCTCCATGAATATTTTCTAGGCCAAAAATGCCTAGGCAATTTCCTGAACAGGAGATATACTGTATTGTGTCAAAGAACTGGACACCAAAATGTCTACAGATTAAAGTACCAACCAAATTTGCTGTAGAGTAATGAAGAACCTTAGTTAGAATGCAGTATCAGAGGCATCTATAGAATCAATGGGAATGCCTCAAGAAAGCTTGTCAGCTGAGACAGAATTCCCCATCAAGTTTTTTCACAGAGTCTCAAATCTTCACAAGAGTCTCAAAGCTCCATAAGAGCCATACAGAAGGTTGATAATAATGAGCACTATTATGAATTTTCTGAGAGCTGTCATTTTTTTGTTAATCAAACATCTGGTCGCTGTTTGCTCCATTCCCCTAGTAACTATTTCTGAGTTTCAGTTTGGTTACTGGGGTAGCTACTCATTCTTAGAAGCATACAGTTTATCTGAATTATTGAGAGGAAAAGAGAGGCCTGTTAATTATACCAGAGAAGGAACAACGTGACAGGTTTCATTGAAAGGTATGACGTTTTCTCAGTAAATACACAGCAGTATGGAACATCATTATGAAGACACCAGAAGCCAAAACAATGAATGTATGTCTAAGAAAAGAAAGACATAATTTCTTGCTGCTCTTTACCTTTTTTTTTTTCCTTTTTTTTTAGACTTGATTAGAAAATAAAATAATTGAAGCCCTCATTCTTATTTTTTGCCTCTGGAATCTGGATGTGCAGGAGTTAGCTTGCTCTCTTTCACACTTAGCCTTTAGGAATCTTTAGGGAAAAAAAAACTGAACAAAACAATAAACCAAGCCAGAAATAAACAAAGGAACAAAAATCCCCAAACCCAACTCCAAAAACCCAAACTCTGAA
Source organism: Phainopepla nitens (assembly GCA_013400175.1). NCBI lineage: Eukaryota > Metazoa > Chordata > Aves > Passeriformes > Bombycillidae > Phainopepla > Phainopepla nitens. The sequence continues at coordinate 443,969 of VXBQ01010962.1, forward strand.
GGAAACAATGTTCAAAATCTGCCATTTCTAACCAATTTGGAAAAGTTAGATAAATTTAATTATCTGAGTTAAATTTGTCCGAAGGGGTACCTTTCCCTAAAATAATGCCTGGAAGACAAGACTTCCAAATGTAGACTCCTCTAACAAGAGCTGAGGAAAAGACCCAGATAAGTCCCATGTGCACACAAAGGCTTTTACTTTCATATAATTGTACAATAGATTGCAGACTCCGTAGGAACGTACATTCAGCACAGAAAATCAGAAACAATCCAGTGTGTTAGACTGATTTTGTAATATTTACCCCTTGCTGGGTGCTTTCAGAGAATGGACTCTCAGGCCTGGGAGAAAATCTGGTCACTGCAGTGATGCTGGAAGTAGCAGTTAATGGTTCAGTCTGTTCCCCAAAGCAACATCCCCCCTGCCACAGGAAAAGGCCACATGCAGAACATCTACTCTCAGTCCCTGGGGCACGTGCCTGCTTTTCTCTGTTGACTCTCTTGATGGGTACAGATAGAAGATGTCTGGAATTGCTCTTCTCGATTTCTTGTATTTGCCTGCTCCAGAAAGTGCCAGGATCAATTTGTGGCTTCACTGTATTAAATATGTAAAGCTTAGAGGTAAGCTTGGATGGGGCAGATCAGGCTCTGACCGCAAGGTAACAGCTGCTGGCTATTCCCAGAAACTGTTTCTTTATAGTGAAGATTATATTGATATATCTGAAGTTTTGGGGCTTTTCCAGAAGTTAAAGATCCACATCACATTTCTCAGCAGCACAAACAGCAGGTTGTGTTAAGGAGTTGTAGCAGTTGTAGCAGGAGCTGTATCAATGCAAGTTCCAATCTACATCTGCTATAATTGCTTTTAACTCAGTACTGTGATGTGACTTTAACTAATCTGAAATTTCTGAAGATACATCTTTTCCCCACTGTCTTATTTTAAAAAGGAATTAGACACCCATTGATATCAACAATAAAACTTTAGTAAAAATTTCAGTATGAGTTGGGTCTGATATTAGTTCTTCATCAGAGAACAGTTCCAAAATAATCCATTAGGTTAGACTTTAAAGTGTTCATATTAAAAAAAAAAAAGGTATGGGTTAAAAAAATAGAGTATTTTAAATAAAAAAATGCATTCAACTCGTTGTCATTTCCACTACCAGACACTAGAGGGGAAAAATGTTCCATGTTTTTAGACCATTAAGATGCAAACTAAGCTGTAATGTATTCCATTTTATGCATCACTTCTCAGAATAAGAATGCAGAGCATAATACATTTGTTATAGATTTTCTAGGTGGAGCAGGAAATGATTAATTATACTGTATTCATATTGTTATTGATTCACTGAATTAGCATTCAGACATGGGGTTCATAACAATATTTGTTACTCAACAGTCATCTGGCATCAAGATGTCATGCAGTCTGATTATTTAATCCTTACAGAGTATGAAAATCCATTAAAATACAATGTATTTTAATTAGAATGTAACAACTTTGTCCAGGTGGTGGTGGCTGGTTCATTTAATTTCTGTGTACGGATAAGTTATTGTGAACACATTCATTCACAGAAACTGCATTTTTTCTTTTCTATGAAATATATCCTAATTTTCATGAACACAAAGAATTCTTTTATGTTTGTGATTGTGTTTCTTTAAACAAGTCTGACAGTTTTTTTTCCTTGAACTCCACACTCTCTATATTTTGCTTTACCACAAAAAAAAAAAAAAAGAAAAAAAAAGAAAAAAAAGGGAATATTAGAGCTGTGAAAAATCCAAATACTTTGAATATTCATATCCAAATATATGTCACAATACATTTTACTGGAAATAATAAGGAGATTTTTAGACAATTCATGGTGTTTTCTCCAGGACAGGCACAGAAAGCAGAGATGTTAAACAGTGATGGGTAACAGGGAGAACAACAGATGTGTGCAATTGTGCTCCACAGGCTAAGTCAAGAAACTTTCTAACCCAGGTGTTGGAATATTTTTAGTACTACAGGCATATAGCATTATAGGTCAGTATTAGGACTAGTGAGTTGTTACTTGCTTTCTTTCTCTGTGTTCCTGCTACAACTCCTTAACACAACCTGCTGCTTGTGCTGCTGAGAAATGTGATTGAGATTCTCAAAGAAGCCCAAAGAAACTGGATTTCTCCTTTCCCCTGAACCTGAGATCTGGGCATCCAAGTCCCTGATGTCCATTTTAGAAGCTCAGACCAGGTTATCCTGTGAAGACATCCCTTACCTTCCTTCCTTAGCTGACTCCCAGCAGGTTAGTTTTGGCAGAAGGCGCAGGAACACTCCACGTAGGGCAGAGATGTTTTGTTCTGTTTTCATATTGATAGATGCAAGAAACAGAGTAAAAGGGAGGAAAGATAAATAGAAGTGTCAGCCAGGAGAATTACTCAATGTAATTGGTTACCCCTTGTCTGAGTGCTACAGTACAGTGAGAAATGATGCTGTGCTAGTTCCACTAGGTGACAAAAGATGAATTGACAAGTAAAGAATAATATGAACTTCCATTTGATACTCATTTGGTAGGTGAGAAGACAAGGCTACAAGTACACTTGGGCACGACAAAGGTAGAAGAAGGTGATCATAGCAAGTGGAAGACTGACACCTTTCTCCAAAATTATTTGATTTGTTTGTTGTTTGTCAGGAGTCCCCAATTTTTTGATGAGATTATCATCAAAATGGTAATCATTTGATGCACATTATCGAGTGTAAATTTATCTGAACATGAAGGAAAAGAGCTCTAAAAGCACATTGCTTGGTTTAGTCTTCTGGAAGTAGATAATTTTATAGAGAGACAGAGAAATACAGAGTTTAGACGGGATTCCATACAGCTAACTTGAATAATTGGGAAGATTTAATACTTCTATTTATTCTTCTACAAATGTAAATTTATAGAGATTTTTCTGAAAATTCTCTGACCAATTCTTTGAAATTCCTGTGCCTCTCTTAAATTAAGAGCTTTATTTTTAATCAAAATGTGCAATTAATTAGCTAAACCAAAGCAACACATATGTAAAAGTAATACATCTATAATGGAATGATTAATAAAAGGGAGCACTTCATATGTTTTGGACAGCTTCATTCAAAATGTATAGCAAATGTGACTACTTAGCAAGGCTGAAACAATTTGCAGACAATGACTTCCAAAAATGAGTAGCTGGATTATCTGAACACATATCCATTGCTGATGCAGTTATTAAATGTCATCTTTAGTTTTAAAGAGGCTTAAATCACTCCTGCTAATATCAGTGAGGCTGATGTATGTTCAACAAGGGGAAAATATATCCCTAATGAATGAGAGTTGTCACTGAGATTTCTGATTATGTTAAATGGCTTAATTTTCCACTATTCTATCACATTGCTTTCTAACATTATTAGTCAACAACTTTGTCTATACTATGAGTTATCGAGAAAATGCACTGAAAAAAATCAGCTTTGGAACAGAGTCAGTCTTGTGCCATAAACTAACTTGATATAAACCTAAACTTGTCTGATACTCCTAGAGGCCTTTATCACAGCTACCTCCATTTTATTTCTTGTTCTATATTTGTACCAGAGACAATTTGGCATCACATACCTGTATAAAATATATTTGTATGTAAGCCTTATTTTTTGTATGTATAAATAAGATGAGATTTTTCTCCTGTAGTTGCATAACTATACATAGAAATTTTAAAATAATTTTCCTAGAAGAGAATAAAGAGAGATCCCTATGGAAGTGACTGTATATATTCAGAAAAACTTCATTTTGTTCGATGACTTCTAATTTTTTGTCTCCACCTATTTCATAGAGATTCTATTCATTTTATTCTATCATTCTATTCATTGCAAATGCAGTGTTTTTCCAGTATTGAAATCATAACCAATAAAGCTTTTGGTATTGGACTCTAAGCTATGCCAGTTTTTAATCTCTGGAAACATTCATGTGTAACTAGAAGAAACAATAAAATATATTTTGTTAATCTACTAACACAGATTAAGTGCAATTCAAACTGGATTAGCCTGCTGTACTCAGTGTCAGTCTTATTTCGTAATAGTGCAGATACTCCTTAATGGCACAAAAAGTTTTGGAAAGAATTGGCAGTACAGTAGTAGAGACCCTTTTTCAAATTTGATTGAAAAGTTTCCAACATGAGAAAAAGGAATATCCAGACAGGAGTGACTTTAACGCTTTGGGTTTTTTTTTTTTTGTTTTGTTTTTTTTTTTTAGATTTTATTGTATTTAATGATTTTACCTAAAAAGGGATTTCTTAATATTTAGAATCCAAGATTGATCCTTCTGCTAAGATATTTATTTGTCAATGAATTTTACCACATCCTGTTTTTTCATCCTATTATGTACAGCAAAAGATTACCAATAGGTATAAGATATGAAAAAAATCCAGAAAGGTTCGATTTTGCTTTCTTCATGTAGATGGAAAAGTACTTTTTTCCTCTATTCTCTCTTGTACTATCATTTTAGTACTAACCCAACAACCCCAGGATAGTGCCCAGTATAAAAATTGGAACATTTTAGCACCAACTGCTGATAGAGTAAAGCAGTAATTGGTGGGTAATATTTGAAGAGCCACCTCAAGCTGCTAGATGCCCAATTCCAGTTAAAATTGGTACAAAATGTGAGTCTAAACATTAAATGCAGCTTTGAAAACCTGAACCAAAGTTATTAAAAAAAGGCTATGATTGAATCTGCTGCAGCTTCTTATCCCTGTTGTCTCTACTGCCAAATCATTACTAAACCCGCTCTTCAAGTGGTTATGTGTTGGCTGTGTAACCAGCCTACACAACCAGTTCTGTATGAACAAAATTAACGTCTACGTTATGCATATTCCTAGCACAGCTAGATGGTCCTTTCTGAGGTCTGTGTTGTGTGTTAGGGGCCATTTCAGATGCAGCTAAATTGACTGCAGACTCTGTTCTAGCCAGTTCCCCACAGAGCAGAGAATCAAAGTCATCTCTATGTCTTGACGAGCAAGTGGATTGGAAAGCACTTCTTTTATATGTGTACAGCCATCTTTCCACTGCAGCTCACAGTGCAGGAAACATGTTTGCTTACTCCTTAGAACAGACCACTGTCATATATTGCAGACAGCTTTCTTAATATCCTAGTTTAAAAAATGACAGTAAAGATTCAGTACTGCCATGCACCGGGTTGCTAGCTTGTGCACTTATTTGGTCAGTTCTGCAATATCACCAAAGAGTTCTCCTTAGTATGTTTTTTTTTTTCAAATCACTTTGTACATAAGTTAAATATTTGTTTTGAGAGGGAAGAATGGTGACTACTCGATCAGCTGATTATTTATCCAGTAATCATTTTTCATATAAAAAATCAAAAATGTCCAGTTACTCACTTCTGCATATTCCCAAGTCATCTCTCCTAACTGAGATATTTTCGTAGAATCATAGGACACAAGGTTGGAAGGGACCTAAAGGGGGAATAATCTTTATTGGCAAGAGCATGGTAAAACCACAGTCTAGGCAAGATGTCTCAGCACCATGTGCAGCTGAATCTTAAAAATGTCCAGCGCTGGAGAATCCCAAACTTACCTGGGGAGATTATTCTGGGACAGATTGTTCTCATTGTGAAAATTCTTGTGTCCATATGGAATCTTCCCAGGAGTAATATGTACCCACCACCCCTCATATCTTCCATGGGACTCCTTGTAAAAAGGGAGTTAATTTAGCCTTTAAGTGCAGGAACTTGGTGATAAGGGCTTTCCAAGCCTTCTTCTCTGAAGGCTGAACAAACCCTCCTAGACTTTCCTCACAGCCTTCCAGTCGTTTGGTCATCTCTGGGGTCCTTCCGTGCGCTCTCTCTGGCCCGTACACTTTTTTTGTATAGTGGGGACCAAAACTGAACAGAGTATTCCAGGTGTGTCCTGACAAGCCCTGAGTTGAGTGGCACAATGATTCCTCCCTCCCTGCTGGTGATGCCCTCGTTGGTGCTGCCCAGCATCCTTTCTCTGCTGCAGCAGCAAACTGTTCGCTCATGTTGAGCTCATTTGTCCAGCAGACTTCAAATCAACAAAAGCCAAACAACCATTGTAATCATCAATCCAATGCTGATTAACTTTTGAAGACTGACTGCATTTAGACTACAGATGCAAGCATTATGAGCTGCAGTGTGTTCAAGTCATTAACTTACTACTTTACTAAAATATTTTTTGTGGGCTAATTCAAGGATGCACATATGAAATGCTAAATTTACAGATTATTGGCTCAGGAAATATTCTTGACTTCAAATTTGACGCCCATCTGTTTTTGCAAAAAAAATTTTTTGAAGATGTCATTGCAACTTCATACTTGACTTTTCTTTGAGTATTGAATTTTGAGAGCAGACTGGTTTTCAATATCGTTTGAAATGAGTGGAGCTTGACAGGCATGTAAATACTACGTGTAGTTTATTGCATGAAAAAAGTACCTAGGATATGGTTCTCTCATATTTTAATCCACCCTTGAAAGCTATCTAAAATATTTTTAAAACATATTTCAAATGTAAATTTAAACTTTGTGAAGCAACAGAAATTTTCTCTATGGCAACACTATTCACTGGATTAATGGCATCCTTTACCTAATGATAGCTTTGGCTGGCTCTTTGCAGAGTTTTTCACAAGTAGTATGACCATAGCTCTCAAAAAGTCAGTGGGCAGAATTATGGTGTCCAATATGCAAATTCAGATTGATTTGATAATTTTTTTCTCAGAAAAACGTAGAAGTAACTGGGGATCTTGAGAAGTTACCCTCCTTAGATGTGGCTGATTCCAGAGCCATCTTTTGCAGACAGATATGATCTGGACCTGAGCCAAAGCTTTTATCTGTACACTTTCTAGCTTGATGGAGAAGGAAAATGTTTAGAAGCTTAAGTAAATTTCCTCCAAGTCTTATCCCTGTCTATATCAAATATTTGGGCATATTGGCTCATAGACATGCTTTCAGGACTCTGAAGAACTTACCTTTTCCTTCTATGCAGATCATGCAGATCTCCCTACACTCAGTGATTATAATTTAGCTGACTCTAAGAGATGTCTGTTATTTTCACTGTTTAACTCTGTTCAAGTTCACAGTCATCTACCAAGAAAAATATTGATGATTAACAATAATAGCTAAGAAAATAAGGATTTTTCCTGAATTATAATTATTTAATTCAGTAAGACCTGAACCAAAATAAAATTTTGCTAGCAAACAGAATTCCAGCTGGTCACAATTACAATATCCCCTGAAATACTATAGTATTTTATATGTTCGGAAAACAACTAAAAATTATTATTTCACAGACCTGTAGCTCAAAAAACTGGCCAGAAATTTCATATATGCTGAACTGCTATGTCTCCCAATAGCATGGGGTTTGTGAGGACAAGAAATAAATAGACCTCTAAAAGCTCAATGTCTCATAAAATGTTTATCTGTTCAGGTTATAGAACAGAAATTTGTTCCTGTGGTAAGCATTGTAACTTCTGAAGCTATGCTTATTACAGTAGATAGCATATGTCATTATGAATTGAGAATTACACATGCTTCAGTTTTTAGTCCTTTTTATTTTTTGTACATATTGTTCCCAAATGATCTAAAAGCCAGACATGTGGGTCTCTTGCATCATGATGGATGAGGTGATTCAAAAAACACTCTCACCCAGTCTTCACATACAAAGAGCAGTACAGGTGAGAAGCAGGCCTCAGAACCAGTGGATTATTTATATTCTGTCAGCTTTCTGAAAATGTGACATGCACGTATCTTAAAAGCTCTGCTATTTGATGTTAAAACTGATTTTTTTTTGTTAAATAAAAGTTAAAACTAAACTTGTTAAGGATATGTCATTACTTTTAGTAAGAGTTTCTATTTTTACCAAGGCATTATGCTGAAACTATTGGATAGACTTCAATATAATAAAATTTGGGTTATTTGAAATCCTATGGAATAGTAATGATTGATTGTAGGCTTTGATAAGGACACATTGTCAAATCTATATGACTTTAAATTTGAGAAAACTCTAAATGTATTAATTCTCAGTGCCTGCAACCATGTACAGTTTCCTCAAAGCTGCTGTGCTTCTGTTGATTGACTTAAACAAACGTATTTGGACCTGAAACTTTTCCTCCAAAACAATCACAAGAAAATACAGAGAAATGGCACAACAGTCATCACACTTTGTCTTCCATTTTCCAGAAAGTGAACACATATCCAGAAGCACTTTTCCTGCAGTGATCATGGCAGTTACAGTTTCTCTCAAACATGGAACCCTTTTTAGAGATGCTGAGATGAATGGATATTAGCACAAACACTGGCCCTTTGGCTTTTTATGTTCTTTTATAGCTGGCCTTTGCCAAAGAAATACAGGGCTATAACTGGAAGATTCATTCAGGCTACTAAATCTAATGTGTAACTTACATTCATTCTTAAACACAACACAACTGAGAGCAAGTAAGACAATTTTATTCCCAGAACAGTTAACTTTGCAGGAGAAAATGTCAGACTTGACAGATTTGTTAACTTCAGTGACTGCGCCAACATTTAATGACCCAAAAAAGTATTTGCCTGTTAAAATAAAAAAATTACCTGAAAGATTGAAAGTAGGTTTAATGGTAAAGCTTGATAAAGGACATAAGCATTTTTTTTCATTCTTTCAAATATTTAATGGTTCTGATAGTTTTTTATAGAAATTCTAGTGCAGCCTCCATGAGACATTGCCATGTGTTTATAAAGTCAAGATCACTAGGATAGGGTAAGCATATTATAATTTCTGAAGATTTCCAGCAGCTAGATAAGAAACACATTCAAATGCACTTTAGTTTAGACTTGCCACTGGCAAAGGCACCAATTTTTTATTAACTTCATGGCATAAAAACTTCAGGACAAAAAGCTGTCCGTCACTTAGTTATGGACAACATGATATCCTTTCATGTGTCTACTAGACCAAGGTATTTTTCTTCAGAGGCTGTCCTTCCTAATATTCCATCCAGCATCAATATATCCTTATGAGAAAAAAAAAAAAAAAAGAAAAAAGAAAAAGGATTGGTCCTAATGTGATTAAATTATCTTCAAATGCCCCATTCTTTTTGTTTTTGGAGCATCCACGTGCTGAAAGCAGAGCTTGTTGTTTAGAGCTGGCATGTCCTCCACTATTTGCACCTCATAACTGCAGGTAGAAGAAGGGGAGAAAAAAATCAAAGAACAGAGAAGGAACAGAATAATAATAAAAATAATAGCCAGTATAATTTTGGAAGTGATCCATCAATTTACTGTCTATAGAAGTGACATATCTTCAATATCTTCTACTGGCTCAGGGCAGGCTGGACATGACCACAGTGCAGCTCTCTTAAGATTACTGGAAGCCAGAATTAGTGACAGCCCTGTCCTAATGAGTGCAGCCATTCCTTTGAAGATAGAAATTTTGCTTTTTTGACCTTTTAGCAAAATCTACGACACATAAAGTTGTCTGTACTAGGTGCTAGATTTTTTTAAATTAAAAATCTTGATTCTCCCTCATAACTGTGAGGTTTTTAAGAAATAATTCCCTTGCTTAGAAAATGAAGCTAAGGCTCTACAGCAAACACTGATCTTATAGCATAGCAAAGCAAAGCATCACCTATCAGCCTAAAATACACTTAAAATAAGAACTTAATTAACAACTTTTTTTCTCTGAAATGTCTTGCAGACTGAGGAACATATCTTCATAATTAATTTCTCTGGTATTTTGTATGAGAGTTTTCCACACAGTATTTCAATTTATTTCTGTTCACAAAGTTTAGCCCAGATGAAATATTTCTGCTTTCTGCTAAAATCATTATTTTCTTCCTTTAAGCTTTGTCATGAAGACCAAAGCATTGAGATATCTGGATTTTTTTTACACTTGAATTTACTTCAAAGAATCATTCAGAACCTTATATGAATGAATCTATTGGGGTACTTCTATTCATTCTTAAACACACTTGAGTGCAAAGAAATTAATTCAGTCTTCAGAATAGTTAACTTCACAAGGAAAGAGATTATGCCTGATTTTTTTAATTTTGGAAACTGAATCGTAATGAATTAGTAAATAGAAATGTAAAAAGATACTACATTAAAATAAAAACCCAGTCTACTAAGGCCTCATTACACTTTTTTATAATGATGCTAATTTCCTGGATTTGATTTTTAAAAAAATTATTTTTTATTCTTTCTTGCAATTTTCTTCTAGAAAAGCATTGCTTTGATATCACTGCACTCTAGAGTTTTTTTTTGGGGGGAGGGGAATGAAATTACTAAAACAATAAAGTACAGTAATAGCTCCTACTGGAAATTTCCCCATATGTTCCTTGGACTGCTTGATTGTGTCCAGTAATAACATGTGAGTAATATACAATACAGGATGTATTCATGATGGTTTGATAATTCTGCTAGATTTCTGTCATTGCCTCTTTTAGGGATTCGGATTTCTTCTCATTTCTGTGAAGTTCAATAATCTCAGTGAGCAAGGTTCTGTAGGGAGCAGTAAAAGGTCACTATATAATAATGTGTTCTCAGTGAATCCTTTTATTTGTGAACAATGTGCTTTTAAATTAAAAAATACTAATGCAGTCATTTAATTTATAAACCCTAGTCCCAGTACTCTATATTTGTGCAATTAACTGAAATAGATGTGAGGTTGATTTGTAATTTGAATCCATGTATAGCATGACTTTTAAACCTTAAATCTTGAATGGACTATAATCAAATTTACATAAACATCTAAATTTTTATTATGAACTGGGGGCAACAGTGATTTCAAATAATCTTCCCTATTTATAGAGACCCAAGTCCATGGCAGCAGCTACATTTTTTACACCCTATAGCCAAGATTGTTTCTAGCCTTGTATAGGCTATATTTGCTCGACTGTATATCTTTTGGGGGACTTCAACTTGCTAGAGGTCTGCTGGAAATACAACACAGCAGAGAAGAGGCAATCTGGAGAGTTCCTGGAGAGTACAGAACTGCCTGACACATCTGGTAAGTGACCCAGCCGGCGGAGGTGCCCCACTGGTGGGTGCTGGATCCGAGCCAGCTGAACAGGAGCCAGCTGTGTGCCCAGGTGGCCATGGCCAGAGGCATCCTGGCCTGTATCAGCAACAGCATGGCCAGCAGGACTAGGAAAGGGATTGTGCCACTGTACTCAGCACTGGCGAGGCTGCACCTTGAATCCTGTGTTTAGGTTTGGGCCACACACTGCAAGAACCACATGGAGGTGGTGGAGCCAGTCCAGAGAAGGGCAGCAGAGCTGGAGAAGGGCTGAGGTACAAGTCTTACAGGAGAGGCTGGAGGAACTGGGATTGTTTAGTCTGGAGAAAAGGAGGCTCTGGGACAACTTCACTGCTCTCTACAACCACCACAAAGGAGGCTGTAGTGAAGTGGGGATTGATTCCTTCTGCCACGTCTCAAGTGAAAGGATGAGAGCAACTGGCCATAAGCTGTGTAGGGGAGGTTCTGATTACATATAAGAAAAGGAAAACAAAACACTGATAGAGTGGTTGAGCATTGGAATAAGTTGCCCAGGGAGGTAGCGGGTTGACTATCTCTGGAAATATTCAAGAGATATCTGGATGTGGCACCTGTGGATACAGTTTAGGGGTGTGGAGGTTTCTTCCAGCCTTGATGATTCTGTGATCCGAGTGAGCAAAAATAGGCTAAAATGCACAGGATTTTTTTTTTTTTTTTGCTATTATTAAATGACATAGAAGTTATACTAAGTAATTGCATGAACATTTGTTCAACAACCATTTTACTGCTGAGATAGGATAGAATCCAAGCACGAGAGGCTGCGTTTCACAGTGAACCTGGCTGCTTTCTGTGGAGAGACTTTCCAAAATGCAGTTCCGTGGGGCAGAAGGGAAGTGGAGCAAGTCTCCCTGCATTGTCCTATGAAAAAGTACATTCATTTCTCTGCCCATCTCTCTGGGCTGTCAAAGTCCTTCTGAAGGGCTGCACAGCACTCTGGATTATCAGCCACTCCTCCCAGCTTTGTGTTCACTGACTTTGCTGAGGAGGCATCTGCCCCTTTATTCAAATCATTGATGGATAAGCTAAACAATACTTGGTCTGTTCCTTTGACACTGGTCCTACTTTTTACATCTTCTCACTTTTACACCTCTGCTGAAAATCTCATATAACTAAGTACTTTCTCGTGCTGGAAGAATAAGGTTGGATGTGCTTGTTCATTTGTTTGGCTTAGTGGTTTGGCATAGATTTTTAATTCCTTGTGGACTTTCAAGAGACATTTACAGGGATTGTCCTTAGAATGAAAATTTTAACTACTTTTCTTCTCTCCCTTAAGTCTGAATAAGGGCATTTGTTACCTTTTTCTTCATTCTGCTTGCCCTACATTGTTAGTAAAGGCATATGTGTATGAGGTTTATCTCCCAGAAGAAAGGGGAAATTACTCTCCCTCAGAAGCAGTTGGGCAGGGTAAATAAAAGCAAGCACCTGCCAACAGGAAGATCAGGCACAGGAAGGCATCAAGAAGAGAGCTTGCAGCTACAGCAGGAAGTGGGATGGCTGAGAAGAACAGAAAACACATCAGACCTAAGACATGAGAAGAGGACCCCAGGAGACCATCAAAGTACGGAGCTGACAGAAATCAATTCTGAAAGAAAGGAGGTATTAGAAATACAAAACATGTAGGAAGAAACTGGTTTGTTTTTATTGTTCTCTGTCTTGCGTGGTTTTCGTCACTGAGCTCCCTGTAAGAAGGTTGATTGATCTGTTTTAAAGCTCTGACCAGATCAACATCCTTCCACACCAAACTTACAGGAAGCAAGCTTGTTAATAGAATATATCTAAAAATCTTGTAAAGAACTGACATTTTCCTACTCCAGATACTGGAATTTATAAACAAAAAATCCATTTGGACTTTCCTAAAATATGAATTCAATTCTATCAGAAAGTGACTATAATGCCAAGAAATTCTACTATTGCCCATCAGTGGTTTCAACTGACATATACAACTTCAAGAAAAGATTTAGAAGGAGATTTTTTTATCTTTTACCAAAATAATTAACTTTTGATTCATGAACTGACCAGTTTTACATAAAACAAATGAAAGCTGTTAGTCACATATTTAGGGGAACCCTTCTGCTATTAGTTTAAAAATTACATTCATGTGCTAAAGCAGACATTTTTGTGCTCATACATGGTAACAGCTGAAGTGGTTCTCTGAGGAGTTCAAGCTGTCTTTTAAAATTTTTGAAGAAATCTTTTCACCTACAAAGCTAAATATCAATCTTTCTGAAACTAAAGTAAGAAAATCTAGGTGGTTTGAGATGAGGTTTGAAAGATGTTTCCCCTCCAAGCTTTTGTTTTTAGCGTTCAGTCACCTGTAGAACATTTTACAAAGATATTGCTTCAAAAATGGGGTGGATAGATAATAGAACAAAATAAAGAAAGGTGGAGCTACTGCTCAATGCTGTTTGAAGCTAGGGCTTCCTTACCACTCATTCTTCTTCACAATAGAGTTCAAGTCAGGTTTTGAAACACCATATGAGTACATGGCATCTTTGACATACACTAATTGTACAGAACTTCTACTTTTTGGCATCACATCAACATAGAAATACTTTTTATTAATATTCATTGAGATAGTTATCCCACATTTCTTTGAGTTTCTTATCTTTAGTTTCATAAGTAGTAGTGTTGGCTTCTAGTTTGCTAAATTTTGTTAAATAATGAAGTATGTTGGCACACAGAAAGCTTGTGCCTAAAAAAAGATGAAGAACTGAGCAGTAAGGTTCACAGGGAGACGTTTTTACTGAATATTTAAAAGGATACTATATTTAGCTGTCTATATATAGCTTTTCAGCGTGCTTAAAAGCTTTTTTTTTCTGTAAGATCCCTGCTAACATTAAACAAAGATAGAAAGAAATATAAGAGGAAAAAAATAGGCATTAAAAAAGGAAAGGGTCTCCACAGATAAGATATGGTATACATAACATTATGAGATAAAGGTTATAATGGTGGTATAGTTTTCCAGATTTGTTTTATTTTCACACAGTGGAAGGATTCACATTTTTACTCTGGAGATATTGAACTTAATTTTACAAATTGTGTTTGGTTTCTCAAAGTGCTCAGTTAGGGTATTTCTGAGTCATAACAAAAATCAATGGGTACAAATAATTCAGACGAGATATCATAACACAGCTTTTAAATGCACCCACACTGAAATTACTATAACACAAAATCCAATACTTTTGACTGCAAGTGTAGGTTTCAGCAGTTTTGTATTATTGTGCTGGACAGTCTGGTGCAACATGCTAAGTAAGACCACTGAGTGATAAGTTCTGAAGACCTATGTAGGTACTGAAAGCCAACACCATTTTTATTTTTCTTTCATATTAGCTGGTGCCATAAACTCATAGTTTATTGACTACATTTGACTACTACATTTTACTACTTAAGTAATAAAAAAATTTCTGAGAAATTCTACACCACTCTTCATGCAAGTAAAACCCAGAGAAAAGGCAAATAACTAAATAAAGATGGAGAGGAATATCAATTCAGTAAGGCAACAACCCACTTATTTGCTCACTTACACTACTTCAACTCATCAGTGGCGTTAGGTGAATCATTATTTTAGCTTTTTTTTTCTTTTCAAAAGTCTATTTGTAAGAATTCAGTGGTTTGGCAAATTCATCTGTATGCTGAATTATATGTCTCTATGTAAAGGAGCTCTCAATAAAGAACTTCATTTAATACTGTTAAGATAAAAGGCACAAATCCAACCCCCATTTTATTTCTAATAAGCATTAAATGTAAAAGTAATGTATTTTCTAATTAAATAATCAAGACGATATTGAAAAATTTTGTACTTCTATATCAGTAGTTGCTAAAGAGAAGAAAAATCCTTCAAGTTGACCTCACTTATGTAAGGCACAGTGTGGAAATACCTGAAATCTTCTATGATGTCAAAGGGTAATCATGCCTCAATATTTGTCTAACTAGTTTTCTCTAAAATAATTGCTGCTTGAGACTTTTATTCTGTTCTCTATGAAAAATCCCATCATGCAGGGGAAGAAAAACCCCAAAAAAACCCAAAAAAACCCCAAAACCAACCAACCAAACAAAACCCCCC